>VZSG01000510.1:460658-555242 GCA_013398315.1 Nothoprocta pentlandii | reverse complement strand
AAAAAAAAAAAAAAAAAAAGGGAGATAACTGAACAGTCTGGTTCTGATTTTGGAAACAATTGTGTCTGTTACCACATGTCTCTGCAGCTCCTAGCATTGCCTCCAGATGTGGAAGACAGCTCTGTATCTACAGGCTAACTGGCAGTTCAGGAGTATTTCCTCTGAGGGCTCAAACAAGCATGCAGAGCAGCGTTATAGCTCTAGACACAAACTAATCTCTGAATAAGCATAGTATCCACACTGAATGCATTAACCAAGAATTTCACTGAAGAATAAGACAAGGTCTTCTATAATTGCAGGTCTGTTTTTGTAAGTTTCTCGTGATCCAGAATGCGTAAGACCTGGGTGAGTCCATCACCAAAACATCTCTTGCCCCATGTGCTTTTTCTTTTCTCAGAGATTAAGGTTTTCTATATCATGTCATTCTGAAACACCCTTGTGAGGGTTCACAAAGGCAGTTTGGGTTCAGGGATGTTTACTGCTTTATGTGCCCACTATCATCATGGAGGACTCTGAAATCACCTCCAAAGGGTGATTTGGAGTAGGAACCCAACATAGATGACCACAGTCACCCCTGGCAGACTCTATCTTTCTTCACTAACATAGAATAGACAGGAACTCCTAAGGAAACTTAGACTACTTCCAAAAATTATCCTTTGTCGTGCCCTGTTGTGTATTTTAAATCATGCCAACATGAACATGAACAGTACACCTTAGCCCAGGTGAAATATTGTAATTTCAGTTGTCCACACAGGCTCTTTTTCTTCTCTGCTTCTCTGGTGCTAGAAAACTCCTGCCAAGGAAGGAGACAAGGGCATATGGTAAAATGTGAAATGTAGAGGTGCTAGCTTGAGATGAAGGTCACTGAAGACACACATCTGTGGAACTGGATGAAAATGACATGGAACATTAGCAAGGTTTCAGCTAAAGGAACATAAAAGCTTCATAAAAGCTCCCCTGAGGGCTCAGGTAACCCCTATCACATTTATTAGAAGTTCCTCACACGTCGCTGTGGGAGCAAAGCCATCCAGAGAGACACCAAACTGCTGCCCTTTCCCTTACTCTTGTTTTTCCTGTATTTTGATTTTATTTTCTGTATGCATAGAGGTTATAGATGGCATGAATAATATCAGGGCAGAGGTGATTCATTTTTATGACACCCTTTTTCAGCAGTGGCATGTGAGAAATGAGCAATGCTATGTCAGTAACTTTGGCTCACGCTCACATCCAAACCTCACTGAGTAAAATGAAATCTCACAGCTGCCAACATTCAATTTCTAAGTCACTTAGGATTTTCATCACATACCGCAACAGATAGAAAGGAACATCCCAGATGTCTTTTGCTTTAAAATTACAACAATATACTATTCCTAAGAAGAAAAAAAATAGAGCTAGGATTATTTCCAATAAATCATGGATACTGCATGCTAGATGACATTTTATAATTATATCAAATGCACATGATAAGAAGTTTACCTTTGTTTTGGACTGCCAGGTAAACATATTTATTTGCTATGTATCAGTCTAAAATGACTGCAGTTAAAATGGCAGGCTTTTTCCTTTGGAAGCATCTCAGCATAGACTGTCAAGTTATACTGGCAAGGATACATATGTTAGTGGCCTTATAAAACTCATGTTCCAAAGCACAGATCAGCAATCAGGAAGAAGTCTCCTTCTGACATCTGATTTGATTGTTCTCATTCAAAAGACTTCAGGTAGGTTCATCTTTAGATAAAGGTCATCTGGTAGATGAGCTTTAGATAAAGAGAGCTTTCAAAAGATCATTGGATCTAGTATTTCAGGCTTCAGCAAATCTGTCCTTATCTCCTTGGCCCACTGTATGTGTTTCAAATCCTCTTAAAATAGTTGATCTAGGGAAAGATGGGCAAGGGAAGTTTGATCCAGACCCTGATGAAGTCAGAAAGTCAAATTCAAGTTGTAATGACTTGGAATTTACCTGGATGAAGGACAGTAGAGGCAATGTAAAGGCTGTGTCCACATTAACAAGTACACTGAAGGCCAATAGGAGCAGATATGCAGAGGGAAACAGTCGGGGATAACACTACATATTATTGGAGGTGTGAAGGGTTTACTTTAAACTATAGTTGCCCTCTGGATCCATGGATTTACTGCCAAAAAGCGCTGCAGCATGGCAGGAACTTCTTGTTTAGTTTAGATTCATCCTTAAAGTACCTGCTTTGTGCATCCCAAGATTGCCCTGTGAGACATATCAAAGCACAGCAAGTCAAGAAAGGCTCCTTTACTTCAGAAGCAAAATCCTCATCGAGCTTAAAATGTTTCTACATAAATGTTCACACTTACCAGCACAATCATTTTCTTGGCATTTTGTTAAGCATGAGAGCACTAGCTGCAGCCCCACTGTCTTAAACTTGAACAGTTTGGTCGTGATACCATGAAGCATCTACGGTATTTTCATCATTTGGTTTATTAAATACTAGGCATTTTTTCAGATATAAACAGCAATGCTTTGACTCCTGTTAGTTTTTGATATTTGAATTACAGTAGTTAGAGAGTTCAAGTCCCTTCCCTCAAGTTCCTTCCCATAAACTTCATAGTAGAAAACCAAACAATTGAAAGATTAATAAAACTATGATGTAGTTGCCAGAAGCAACCAATACAAAGTTTCCTAAGTGAGAGGAGACCTGTAATCCATATGGCTGTCTTTTTGGCCACTGTGCTGTAAGAACTGTAAATTGTTGAACAATATGTTTGACAGCCTGTCTCTCATAGATATTGCTATTAGAGCAGCCTCTAAATACAAGAGAAATCTATTACTACTTTTTCCTGGAACTAAGAAGATAATGTTAATCTCCCATTTAACATGCTTTCTGTTATCAGTGCTCAAGGTAAAACACCACATGGCAGTCTGCCACGCCACCAATTATACATAAAAAATAAATGAAAATTGTTGTCAATCCCAATTCTGAAAGGGAAAATAAAGGGCAGTCTGCAATCTTCCCCTCAAAGTTTAACTCACATGAAAAATTCTCCCTATCAGCAACATATCTTTAAAGGCTTTTGAATGTTTTACAAGCACGTCCCCCAGGAGCTTTTGTTAGTCTCATTGACAGCATCCCACATTTCTGAAGCAAAGAGTCTATACAAGAAAGCTCTGAACCTTGAGCATATTATTCACAACAGATCCTGCCAACATACCTAATGAGCATTTACATCTGATCGGTTAGTTCATAACAGTTGGTCCATGCTTTCAGTCAATTACCAATTTTCAGCTGAGAAGCAAAAAGACTCAGAAATTGGTAGTTTTCTAAAGTTAGAACACCACTGTAAGTCATGGCAAGTGACGCACAAACGTTCCCAGTCAAACAGAAGCTTTAGCCATCTTTACCAGGGATACTCTTCACCACTACTGAGCAGGACAGAAAAGAAAGGTAAAAATGAATCACTTTGCCTTTGCACTACAATATATTAAAGGTGTTCCCAGAGATACTTATGGGCAAGGAGGAAGCTTGGAAAAATCCTTCTCTCCTCTGTTAGCTACTTGTTGCCACATACAAATGCAATAACAGACGGTACGTGAGCACCTGTACTCCTCAAGTCTCCAGGGTAGAGCTTTTGTCCACTCTTTCACATCAAGTTGATCTGAAGGTGGTTGCTTACGTGTGGGATGGAGACCCCGGCCTATCCTCTTGAATGTGTTGATTTACACATTTGTGATTTACACATTTGTGTACATACTGTGTGATCTTAGGGGAATATTAAATTGACTGCATAGATCTACTTTTAGCCATTCTCAAGGCAGCATTTGCAACTTCTGCACAGCAGAATTATCTGTGAACCCAGTGGCTATATGCAGCCTATGAGGTCTCCCTGCTTCATCAGACAAGAGCTATAGGGGGGAAAAAGTGTGCTTAGCTCACTTACTACAGGACACAATTCATGCAGAGAACCTGTGGTTTTCACAAAGTTCTCCAGAAGTATCTTTGTTCCCTTCTGTAAGGACAGTATCAGACAACAGTTCTTTTTGTTTATTTTGCTTCAAAGCAAAATTTTCATATTTTTTGGCTGGAGTGACACTGATATGAATACTACTAGCTTGAAATTCTGTATTTTAAAAAAATAAAATAGTACTTTCAGGTGCAAGTCTGTCCCCTGCCAATGCTTTTGGTTTTGCTGTCTCTTTCTACTTTGTTAACATTTTGTTTTTCAATAAATAACCTTCCCCACTGTTGAGTCAAAAGTCTGCACAAACACTGAAGAAAACTGACTTTACATAAATTGTTGTCAAACAAGAAGAGGACAAATGATGTTTACCTCTACTCCAAGACACTACGAGTCTCAAGAATAAGCAAACAAAAGTGCAGCTCTGAACATGAGGTTTTTGCACTAACCATGTCTTTCATTCCCTGTCAGGAAGGTGCCCTTCATCTGGAATACCAGGGACTGCTGACAGACGTTCTGGGCTCCCTTTCAGCTTCATCTAAAAGGACTCACAGTTCTACCACCAATAAAAGATAGTCAGTTCCTACTTGGATTCTTCCAAGGCATCAGAGACCACATTTTTAATTTGGGAAATAAAATAAATTTTTAATGTGAAAAGTCATAGTGAATCAGTCCATCAGTCTCAAGTTCTTTCAGAAGATGTAGAAGATTGAAAGGTATAAAAAAAAAAAAAAAAAAAAAAACCTAAAAACTGTGATATCCTGTACGGAACAGGCAGAGTCTGTGCCTGCACTTGATGACACCGAACTCCGTAGTCCCAGCATTAAGCTACAGTCAGTGACTAGAGTCATGACCCTGCCATCCATTAGATGCTACTCCTTTCACCATCTTATTGTAGTAAATTCATGCTACATTATCTACATTTCTTGCAATACAGTGACTTGTTTTTTAGAGGTTGTTACCTTTGTTGAAGCTGTTTCTTTTTTCTTAAATATGACATAGGACAAACACATCCACAGACTTGTCCAGACAAAGTAACTACTGAAAACTGTGCTAGGTTTAGAGTTCAGCACTGTTACATTAAACCCTGGTCCTCCTTCAGGGTTCTCTGATGACCTAGCACGAAAAAAACAGCCCTAAAGATGATGGTGAAAGACTTTTATGTCTCCTCCATATTTTAATCATTCTCACAACCTTACCCTTTGCCTCTCTGAATAGAAACGAGATCTCATCAGACAGTAATTGTCATAAATGTGAGCTGGTTGCATTACACACTATTGAAAATGTAAGGAAATACTAGGATTTTTTCACTGCAAGTACTGCATGATGTCAAAGGTGACATCTGCTCCTGGGGGCCTAATGTAAGATGCTAATTGGCATTTATTGAGTAATATTTGTGACTTCAATCTATAGAGTCTGATCTCTGACTTTTATTTCAGATAACTTTGCTGTGTCAGTTAAAATATGTAAATATCTTCTCAACATGAACACATCTCATATGCCCTTGTACTATACAGTTATCCTTTTCATCAATTTTGACCATTCTTTGGAAGCAATTATATTCTTATCAAAGACCTTTTATAAGCTCATGGAAATTAAAGACTTCTAAAGGAGAGAATTTAAAAGAAAAAAAAAGAAAAAAAAGAATGACTTGTAAAGCAAAATTTGCATAGTTCCTAAAGGCTTAAATGCTTTGGATCTAATATCTTGGGTAGGGAAGAGATTCAGAAAGGCTTGTTACATTCAGAAAAAAAAATCTCTATCAAAGCTGTAAACACTCAACATACTTCGGTAATGAGACTTGTCTATCTATTTGCTTGTATTTTTAATCAAGAGAGAGAGTATATTAATTGAATTCATGTGTTATACTCAATCTCACTTTCAGACCAAGCAAGGACATAATCACATGCCTGTTTTTACGACTGTGCAGTAGGTAGGTTTGCCATTCATTCATTAGCTTTTTTGTTCATCTGGGCCCCAAGACTTCCACAGTAAGCACTGAATTCTGTCCAGGAGCTGTGTTGCCTCTGCTTTTCTTTAAAATAGTCCAAATATTAAGTTTCTCTCCATAGCATTATATTGAGGATATTGAGTCCATTACAGATAATTCTAGAGTGGGAAGGAAACAGTTCTGGAATCTGGAGTGCACCTGCAGGAAGTGCTTGTTAAAAATACTGTGAAATTATGCAGACTTGAAAAACATTCTAATGAAAGAGATGGCCTCTGACACACATTTGTAGTCATGGATAGGAGAAAAACAGGAGAACATAATGGAGCAGAATAACAATTAGTTGCTGTTTTTGGTGAAAAGCACTGCAGTGAAGAAGCAGAAAAGCTAGGGGTAAGGACACACATTTCTCTTAAGGAGTCTGCCAGCCGCACAGCAGTTACAAACAGAAGAGTGGCAGCTTTTGTTCAGGTATCTGGGTGCCCTGTGATTGGTTTGGTCAACACCACGTTGGCAAAAATGAACTATTAGACAGTGGAAAGAAGCAAGCGATGTAGCTGTCAAGATCTATCACAAAGGATACTCCCAGAAAGTTTAAGTTTCTCAGGAGAGAAGGGAATGTGTCACCTGCATTACTGCTGGAAGACTCTAGCAGTAAAAAGCCTCATGGTTCATCCATTTTCTACCAGTAATCCCTAAAAACTTTTCAACATAATGGTCATAACCTCCACTAAGCCTAATTTTTAATATCCATAACATAGAACACTAACAAAGAAAACATACATCTAAGAGCATAGGGAAATATCAGTTATTATCACTCTGCAATTACATTCATTTATAGAGTAAATTGCTGAAATCATCATTACGATTTAAAAGATTCTGCAATATTCACACTTGCTGAATACAAGTTGCTGAAGTCCTAGTACAGTACTGCACATGCTTGCCTACAGGAGAACATTACTTGGCCGAAGTTCAAACTTACTTTAAGTATTTATGCACTTGTTCCTCTTTGGTTTATCATTTAAAGTTCTGACACATCCTCAAAGGAGGTTGCTCTTAGGGTTTTTATTCTGGCTAAGATACTAGTCTGTTTGAACTTTTTATTTTGAAGCATCAGAAAGTAGAACATAAAAGGAGAAGACACTGACAACTCTCCAGCCTTCAACCGCAGATTAAATCACACGGTGTCAGATGCCTACAGCTTCACTCTCTATGATGTGTAGTGTATAGGGACGACCTTTTCCCATTGCTATAAGTTTGTGGCCTTTTATACTTTTGGAACACTTTTTTCCTGTGAAATAAGGGTGCATTTAGGCACTATCTTCTCTTGGGCACCAATAACAGTAAACATCAACCTCTTCCATCCCTCCTGGCTGGGTTTCTTAGAAAAGTAGGACTAGAGTAAACTTTGAAAATCAAGTCAGTCCAGTGCTATTGCAGACAGCTGTACCATAATAACATTCAAATTCTGTCAATATTCCTATAAAAAAACAAGTAGATCGTCTAGCCTTTACTACTACTTTTGTAAGGCTTGTTCCACGATCTCCCAGTACCAAATTTCACGTTAGTGAACTATTTTCTGATAATGCTGGCCTTTCTTTGAATGTCCTCCAGCCAGAATTACTCTTTCAAATATATGCAAATAATATTTCAGGTGACCTAAATACTACCAGGTCCGTAGTGACATCAAGATTTCCTGTGGGAGACAAATAAATCATCATCATTTTCCTATTTTTGTGTCATTAGCCTTAATGGTACCCATTTTTTTCAGAAACTTACTGAAAATGTTAAAAAGTGTCTATTCCAAGACAGATCCTTCACTGAAAGGGAAGTGGTGAGGCTAGAAAAGATGCAAGTCTAATCACTGTCATTTTTCTTTTAGCTAACAGTCTTCACGCTGTATAGTTTTTAGACTAATTAACAGATACAAAAACAAGGGTGATCCACCTCCCTTGACCCTGATAACTGGACAGTACTAAATTTGGTGGGTATTTTGTTTTTTTCATTTTTCCTTCTTTTAAATATTCATACATTACACATTCTGCAGAGCAGTACATTTGCAGGCTATTCTTTCAAACTTTGGGGGAAAAGTTTGCTTAAGATCATGAATTGTTGTGCCTTTTAGCACTACCCTCTTTAAAATATGTAGCAATATATTTAAGGTGAACAAAGGTAAGATAAAGAACCCTTCTAATATTTTCTTTAATCTCTTTTATCCCCAACATTTCATATGGGACATACAATCCACAAAAGAGATACTTCTGTCTTTTTACTTTTCTTTCTTTTTTTTCTTTTTTTTTTTTCACTCTTGAAAAAGCCTCTGAAGAATAACTTATTTCCTATTTTTTACACTATGCAAGTTCCACTTGACTTTGGACAATTCTCAAAGCATTCCTACACTTCTCATGTGTTTTTCAGTTCCATATAGACTTTCTGCATATCCCATGTATCTCCACTGAAGTACTTATTCAGCTAGATCCTGAACTCTTCCCAAATGTTTTACCCTTGCTTAAGAAACAAGTTCAGTCTAATTTGCATCTTTGCAAATTAGTTTTGCATCTTTGATTTGAAATTCCAAAACAACCCATTCACTCAATAATGCCTTTGAATTTCAAAAGAAAATTTTGACTAGATGTAGCCATGGCTTTGGTCATCTTTTCAATAAATTTAAATTGCAGTAACTTAAAATTGTTTTCAGTATGCAATTTGCTTATTTACTAAAGTTAATTTTCTCTTTTGAAGACATAGACATTGTCATTAGGAGGACATAGACTATTTAAGGAAGAAATCTATAGGCTATTGCTTCTCTTACCCCGTTACTATTTTTTTTTTGCTCACTGTTCTATATGGGAAGTTAGGCACCCATAATTAAATTCTTAATGCTATTTCCATTTGAGAAGCTGGTTGCCTCTCAAATACAACTGTCTTCTGTCTGTTGGCTCTCTAACATAACATTATATCAACATTATTTATTTTTGGAGGCCTAGCAAAAATCTGTTTATTTTCAGTAAGACAGAAAGCAGATTTGAGAAAATTTCTAGAACAATATCTCAAGTGCAGAATTAAGTTAGGAGAGAATGTATATATGTCTCTTTTGCTGTTATATATCATGGCCCCAGTGCTCAACCATGAGACCTACATTACAAGGACAGTCACCTGGTTGCTTGGGCATCTTCAAACCTTATTTCTTCAGTATCAACTAACCTGTCCTGTCTAGTCTATGCCTTCACAACTCGTAACTATGACACATGTATTAGCTACCTACAGATAGTCATCTCCCGTAGACTATACCAGCTATTTGCTATTCAGGGACCCTGGCACAAAGTTCCCAGTCACAAATAACAAAAATTGTCATGAGTTACTGGGTGCCCAGTAGTGGAAAAAAAATTATAAAAAACAGTAATCCAAGAACTGTTCACTGGGAGGAAAACAGAAATTTCCTTTAATGCCATAAAATCAAACAGCAATTTTTACTGTGCTGTTTCTTATCAGGACCTGTTCTTGAAAAACGCACCCACTCACCCATTTTTTTTCCTCCTTGGAATGCTATTGTTACTATCTACTTCCTACAATAAAAATCTGAGAAGAGCAGAAAACTATCTTCCAGGATTAACAGGGATCATTAAATTGGAAGATGCTTCTGAGAGTGCAAAGAGAAGAAGCGTGCTAGTCCATGCATGCAATCTCCACTCAGCTCTTGTGGCAAAAATAAAGAACCTCTCTGTGACTGAGAAATCCTGTGGATAAGGCAAACAAGATGCAAAAGTAGCTTACGGAGATTATGAAAACGCCAACAGCCCTGTTCCTCCTTGGACAGAATGCAACTCATCCTCTTCAGTTCTTTTGTTGTGGCACAACAGCCTCTAGTGGTCATTACCAATGTCCTTGAGAAGAACAGGTATAACGAGCCCCATCTTTGGAGTTTTTTGACCACAAAGAAGAATACTTTTTCTAGTTTGCAAGATAAGTATAATTAAATGATTTGAAATAAGCAGCTATAAAATTATCAGGTTAGAATTTCACTCTGAAATTCTGGAAGTTGCATCACTGCCTGTATTCCTATGTTTTGTTTCCATTCATAGCTATTACATTACTACTTGTTGACATTTTAATCTCTTAAAAACAATAATAATGGATGATCTTCCTGAATATTTTATTTTAGGTACATAATAAAGTCATCTATTTCGCATTTTGGAAAGTATATTTTTAGTCGTGAAAACTCTGCTTTTAGGTTTGAGCCAAAATATAAGCCACCAAAAAGAACCAAGTGGTATCAACAGAGATCTCCATACCACATTTTTTTTAAAGAAATATTAATTAATGTTTGCAAAAGAAAAAGAAAATCATTCACCATCCTTACAGACAGACTTCAGACTTGCACTGAACAAAATACAAAATGGGGGCTGATTCCTGGTATTTAGGAATACAGAAAAACATCAAAAGAGTCCCACAGCCCTAAAATCAATGGACTGATTTAAAGTTTAAAAGAGGTGACAAAAATTTTTGAGGGAATCTTAGTCACACGCAAAAATGTCCATTATACTTGAGATATGCAAGTAATACGACATGCTGCCTAATACATTATAAAATTGAAAACTGTAAGCAGAAACAAATTACAGATGCCTGGCACAGAACACTGAATTAATGCTGCCCTACAATATATTAACCTGTATCAAGCTCATAGAATCCTTGCCATTGTTTTAGCATCATTTATAAAATACTTTGAAAATATGCACATTTTATAGACTTCAGATAAATAATCCAGGCATTTAAAACTACTGCTAAATTCCAAAAGACGTAAGTTGGCTATAAGAACAAACATATATTGTAACATATATGACAGATTCAGATAACTGAACATGCCTGACTGTCTAAGAAAGGAAAATGAATATTCACCTCAGAAATATACCTCCATCATATCATCTAGAAAAAGAGGAGGGCTGGACGCGATAATCTAAGAGGTTCCTTTCAATCTTGTCACCCACAGTTTTATGGCCCAATTCTTTCTTCACTGGATAAACATCACATATGAACACCAGCAAATACAGAAGTTTGGAAAGGATATAAACCTTTAGGTATCAAAGCATAAACAATTTCTTAACTAATATAGGAAAAAAAACTCTTCTTACCGGCAAGTTATTCCGTAAATACCCAGGCCTTACCTTTCATCATAAAACATCTGGTACCAAAAAGAGGCTAATTCCCTTTCCCTCTAGTTAAAATTTGCATACCTGAAGGAAAAGGCAAGCACTGAACACAGATGGCACCTCACATTTTTCTCTTCAGAAAGTGTACGATTGTGAGGATTATGCAATCAAACCCACCTACCTGTACTGCTTTCTTTGGAAAAAAAAAAATGGCCAAGGTAATACAGCAGCAGCAATCCAAATCACACAATAATTCCTTTTATTTTGACCACTGTGAGAGCAGCAGTGGCATTTCCATCTGCTTTAGGACTGCCCTCTCTGTGTTGGCTGTAGAATTCTACAGACCACTGGATATGGGGGGAAATGTTCCCTTACAAGTGTTTTAAAGCTTGTCTGCTTTTTCTTGATCATTTGACCTCAATAGCTAGGCCTGTCATAATTTCCCCTGTGTTAGACCACATCAAAAAAAACCACGATATTTCCTGCTGACAAGTTCTTTCCTTATCTTTTGATATTTCCTCTTTAATCCCTGGTTTCATATAGTGTACAAATCAGATTCAGAGCGGAAAAAGGTCACTCTCATTCCCACAACATGACGACAGAGTAGAAATGTGTTCCCCAAACTAATGATAAATTCATTCAAAAACAAAGAAACATTGTAAACAAAGTGCTAAGGCATTCCACAGATAAGACATATGCCAAATATCATGTCCACCCAACAAAACACTTCCATACACATCTGCATCAGGGAGTTGGATTAGCATTAGGGGCACTATTCTTAGAACTAGAGTGCCTACCTACCATGCAAATATGCTTCACGAATCATAAAGTTTGCAGTACACAATCTTCCTGATAGATTGTGGGGGAATATATGCAGTACTTATACACAACAGCAATATTTTGGAAACATGGCTAATATAAAAATCAATATCCCTTAATAATAAATGAATTTGTAATTGAGATTATCAGAAATGCCTATTAAAATATGTTCTATAATAAAAAGATACTGCAAAACTTCCAACCAGGAAGACAAATGATATACGAAGCAGACCTCACTGTAGGCCATCATCCAGTGATGGTAATTTCCTATGGTGTCTTTCTCCAAGTTCCCTGATACTTGTGTCTTATTTCCAAAATTACTTGCTTGAGTAAAAGGATATTATTATATTTTAATTCCTCTGCTTTTCATATGGTTACAGAAATTGCCACACAATGAATGAAACTACCACTCATATTAACTTGAGCACATTAACATAAAATTTAACTGTCAGAAAGAATAATCAAAAAGGAAACTAGATAAAATAGGGGAAGATAAACAATTAGAATATAAAGAAGAGGAGGAGGCATGGAGAAAAGGACTCAGAAGACAATCCTATGAGATACGCCAGATTTTGTTAACAGGTGTTGTCACAATCACAGGCACAGAAGGGCCCCTGCATGACCCTGCAGAGAGGACAGATGCAGGAGAAGTGCTGACCTTTAGCTGGATGTGGCAAGCTGGACACCAGCCCTGTTCTGCCAAGGCCTGGGGAGGTTGCCCGTAGATAGTAACGAGTTTCTGCTAATCCTCCACACAGCACCAGCACTGCCATAGCCCCGTTCTGGTTTTTCAGTCACTGCAGCAGAACATGTTTCTTGGCCATCCCCAGGGCTCCGTGCAGCTCCTACGCCTTGGACTATGCAAAGATAAAACACAAGTACTGAACTGTCTTTCTGCAGACAGAACCAGTGATTAGTGCTAAATATGGAGCCAGATTAAAACAATTTATATGCCTTTGATACACATTTATAGCAATTTTCCATAAAGGCAATCAGACACCAAAGTTTGAAGAGCTCAGTTGTATATGACTTTAGATTGAATAATGTTAGATGCCAGTGCTTGGTATTTATATCAGTGACTAGATTTTTACATAAGCTCCTTCTGCTCATGGATAGCATTGCTAATCACATGAAAAGGCTTACAGCACTCTAATGAAAAAGGGTTCTGCAGGATTCAACACAGTGGCAATATTGGATCCCAAATTGTTCTGTAATTGCATGTTTAAGTTTCGCTCTGTCTCATATATGAATTCTCTCTGAGCTTTAATGTATGTTTCTCCTTGAGAGTTACAGAAGGCATACATTCATCATTTTGCACAAGATTTTTTGGAGTTAATACACCACTTCTATTCCAATTCTTCCACAGCAGAGGATGCTCAATGGTATGTATTTTGCTTCTCCAAGTCGAAGATTGTGTCTACCAGAGAGGACATTTGGGCTGTGTTCAAGCACAATGTTGGCCCAGAATTGACAAACTATCAGAATTCAAAATGCCCTGTAAATACAGGGATATATTAATTCTCTTTTATCTATACTCATGCTGAAAATGCCAAACATAAAGATTAGCAATCAAGTCACCTACCCCTAAGGCAGCAGGCATACAATGCAACATAACATCAGGTAATAAAGGTTCATAAACTTAACAATAGCAGTTAATGATATTTTTTGTCTCTTTCACAATCCCCAAGAACTTTAAACATAGTCACTTTCCAGAAAAGTCAGAGGGAACACAAACTGGTAATGTACTCAGGATGGAAAGCAGGCTTGGTAATATATTCATTCTAATTGTATTAACCTTCCCCTATAATGAGGGGAGGAAAGCCTACCATCTGTTTAAGTTATTAGTCAGTCTCATAATTAAAGAATTAAGATTAGCTCTAACAATTTTATTACTTTTCCTGGGAAACGGAACATCCAAATTCTTCAAACTAGTCCATTGCCATTGAAAGGGGTTATTGATCAGTTTTCTCTCTCTCATACTTTGGGAGATTGCCATCACCCTACATTTAGTCCAATTGATTTCAGAGCAGGCATATTTCCCAAAGTTGCCTGCCATGTCCGATATATTAGGCAGAGATTTTTGTCGATTTGATATAAATAAAAGTATATCGTCAGCATGAAGTAATAGTTTAACCTCACACATTCCTGACTTTATCCCTTGTATTTTATGATTAGCTCCAATTTCTATTTCCAACAGTTCAAGGGCAGTGTTAAATAAAAGGAGTGACAGAGCATCCCACTCTTCTGTACACATTTTAAGAATTAAGTGATTAGCCTCCTTTTAAATCAGTGTGATTGTAGACAACAATAAAGCCACAAAATCCAGATGAGAAGTGCTCACACAAGCCAAACCTACATAAAGCTCCAAATCAACCTAATCTTGTCAAATGCAATTTGTCAAATGCATTTTCTGCATCAGGGGACACCACTGCCAAGGATTTATTTGGGTATTGACAGACAGTCATTAATTCAGTCAGTAATCTTGTACTATCAATGCCTAGTCATTTATTTATTAACTTTGCCTAATTAGGATGGAAAATATCACCTCTTATTTTATTTGATCTCGTATCCAGCATTTTGATGAGCTATTTAGTTTGTCAAAACCTAAAATGTTGTTGCAGATTTTTTCCTGATTTAAGCATAACTGAACAAGAGCCTCATGAGAACAGTACCTTTCAATAAACACAGTTGTTTACATTATCCAAAGGTCTAGGAACTAATGATTTTTTATGGAAAGCATTACAAAGGTTCTGGAATATCTTCTCTGCTTATGGTGCAGGTCAAATCCTTTTTCATTTTTACTATATTCCACAGTAAAGCATGCAAGGCCAAGCCAGGGCTCCTGCTGTACAAAGTCAGAAAAAGAGCTTGCCATAGTTTTTATGGATATAAGATGATGTGTCCAGATTAAGAAAAAATAAAATAAATACACAAAGATTGGGGGAAGGAGAAGAGGGATAAAGAGCAATGCAGAAAGCAATGTCAGCAAAAGTGAACATGTTTCATTAGGTCACAGAAAAAAAAAATACTGCAAGGCCCAGTGCTGTTTTCACTAGTTTGGCATTGAGACCTACAGAATCCATAAGCAGGTTCTGTTTCACTCAGCAGATCCAGAAACAGCCGAGAAGTTTAACAATATTGATACTTGCCAATAACAAGAAGTAATTCACAATATCAAGTTTTCCCAGAAATATCAAGATACACGTTTAACACTAAGCAGAATAAATTCTTAATATTTTGAGTAATGCATTATTTTATGGAGGAACTCGGCAATCCTGCTATAGGATTCATGACTAAACATATTTTACATTCATACATGAAACAGCCAGTCTGGACATTATTTGTAGTTAATGAATAAATTGGTACCTGTAGAGTCCAACCCTTTCAACCAATCAATTAGATTAAAGTGACCATGTCCTAAAAGCCCTTGTTTTTGGGGGGATTTTTTTTCAGTGCACATGGAGGGAAAATGATGTGGTGAGTTTAGATGGAGACACACACATGGTAAACATTAAGGATTACGTCAACTCATTATTATTTTCAGTCATGTTTATGTAATTAAGAACAGGCAAGGAAATTCAAATTTTTTTCCCAAACTTAAGGTTTATATTCTACCTGTAAACTGATATGTACCCACACAAACACCAGAACATGCAAAACTTAACAATTTCTGCAGTTCAGGTTTTTGTTTTACTTGACCAGAAATTGGAAACACAACTCAATGTAATTCTAACAGTTTACTATAAATTCCTTGTCTTTAAGTTAATGGAGAAATAATGCTCCTCTCATTAGTTTAATGATCATACTGTATTTAATAGAAGCTTTCCCCTGCCTTTTTCCACTCTTTCATAAACCAATTCTAATGGTTGCAGACAATTTGCTTTTATTATGAAGCTGTCAATCCTATTCTTGTATGTAACCTGTCAGTCTGCTATAGCATAGAGAGAGCAAAGCATTTGTCAGACTAAGATCTCTCTTCGTTTACTGACTCAAAAATTATTCTGAGCTACCTATGATAAAGCATGTTAATGGAACACATTATAATAGCAGAACATTTACATCATTTACAGCTTCTCCTCTTTAACTTAAAGGTATGTGCTTTTTTGTCAGCATTTAATTTAGAATAATCTAGCTGTCAATTGGGAAAAAGGAAACTTAAGTGAAACTGATGCAGAGAAGTCCCTCAGCTCAGATTGAGCTAGTTGTTCCCCTGAGGCATCCAGACAAGGGACTTTTGCTCATGGCAGATTGCAGCAATATTAATATGAGAAAAGGAAGATTTACTGATAGGTAGGATGTAGTAAGAAGGCATAAGCATGCTTTCTTAGGAGCATAAAAGGAGAAAGAAATAGGGACTTTTATTTACCAAGTTTCAGAAGCAAAAACAGGAAAGAAGGAAATAGTAATACAGGCTACATCCAAGAGTTGAGCAACATTAGAAGTTTTAAGAATTCGGATGCATTCTAGTAGTAGAAACCTTATTCTAAACATGCGCCCTATTTAGCCTTTCCCTTGACATCTCCTGTGTTCAGTAATGCCCCATCATGTAAATTGAGAGGTACTTGCTATTGGAGATACCCTTATCTTGTCATCTACATTCTGAGTTTGCATTTCAGGCCAGTCTATGTCTGACCACCTCTTCAAGCTGTCTGTCTCTTGCTTATGTTTATTCACATCTTCAGAGCTCATAGTGCTTTGAAATATCAGACGTTTATCTCGGTCCACAGATTTTAGCATAATTTCCAGAAAAACACAGTCTTTTTTTTTTTTTCAGTTCTCTACAAGACTTTAACACACTCACAAAAAAAGTGGCAATTGATGAAAGAACATTATTTAAGCTGACGGAAAATGTAAACAGTTACTGTGATGTTCCTTTACCTTTGTCCTCCATTACTATTTTTCTCAGAAGCTGCTATTCCAGTCCAGATTTATTTGTTTCTTCCCTTCTCTCATGAATGTTGGTGTTAAGACCATCCCATTTTAACTTTCCCCATTGTTTTTCCCTAACTAATGTAGAAGGATCACTCCTAGGTAAATATTCCTGATATCGGATCAAGGATTGTATTCAGACAGCCTGTCTGCAATTTTAT
The DNA here is from genome assembly GCA_013398315.1 of Nothoprocta pentlandii. Classification (NCBI taxonomy): domain Eukaryota; kingdom Metazoa; phylum Chordata; class Aves; order Tinamiformes; family Tinamidae; genus Nothoprocta; species Nothoprocta pentlandii. The sequence continues at coordinate 538,317 of VZSG01000510.1, read as the reverse complement.
TACGCTTTGTCCTTAAAAAATAGGTATTTATCATTCTTTGATTTATTCAAAACTTTTTTTAGCATTAAAACAGCAGTAAGGAGATAAAAAAAAAACCCTGCATTTATTGATATGAAGTAATTGTTCATCATTTGTGAAACAAGGGACAGTCTTGATCCCTAAAATATATCTTCAAGTCCATAAAAACACTTAGCAAATCTGTAAGAATATGGAGGTTGAGAAATTAAATGGAGGAAATATGTCAAACTGCTGCTGCTCCTGTTTCTTATGTCTAGGAAAAAGCTGGGCAGAAGACTGTGGGATTGTGAAGATGTCACATAGCAGTGGAGATTCTAGAACCAGAGTCTAGCATCACTTCTCACTGAAAATCCTGCCATGGAAAATTAAAGTGATGGATTTCTTAGCTGGCTTAGCTATATTAACAAAGTTAATAAATATTAAATATATTTATATTATATTCAGCATATATATTGTATATATTATATTATATTATAATGAGCTATTAATTGAAAGAAACTCTGCACTTACGAAGTGGGTAAATGGGAGAAGACTCATATTCCTTGTTCATGCTTTGAAAACTGAGAGCCTACCACCACTCTCTATTTCCTACAGTACAGTCAGAAAAACATGGAAATCGCTCCCATGGAAAATAGTAGTATTTTTAAGCCAGTACTAGAACCTCTGGTCAGAGATCAGATTCTTGTTGCACCAGAACTAAAAAACATGAGTAAAAAAGTTGCCAGCTCCAGAAAGCCTCTAATTCAAGAGGCAGATCAGAAAAAGAAAAGCTACCAACAACTGTTCTAAGTAAAATTCACTGAGGCAGATAGTTCTACCTAGCTCTCCCCTTGCATACATTTTTTCCCACACACACACACATCACAAACATACACTATATTTTTATCTAAATTAAAAAAAAAAGATCAGAATAATCTCTCTCATACTATATTAGCCAAACTGATTCTGGAATTTTCATGAAAAAAAAAAAAGAAAAATAAATACAGCAGTCAAACAGCAATTCCTAAGTATATCTGCTTCACTCCTCTTGCCTCCTCCTTGATGTCCTTGATGCAGAGCAGTGATGGACTCTAGGGAGATTTACAGCCTCTGTGATCAATTAAATTTTGTCCTTGCCATCTCTTCCAGATACCAGCCATTCCTTCCTTCCTTTTCCATTGTCAAATCTTCAGAGAGAAGTAATCCATTTACTGGCTTTGTTTTTAATTTGATTTACCAGTGCCATTCACAGGGAGACTGTAGATTCCAGCAGGGTCTGGAGTTACTCCAGTCCCCTATAATTAGCCCTGTATCTCTGAATCCTATCTCTTACCAAGCACTCTCTCCTTACCTATCTCTCCCTAGTGTGCTTTTTCTACCAGTCTCTGCAGCACCAGCAGTAGAGGCTTCTACTGAAGCCTACGGTTATCAGAGCCTGTGATGTCTCACGTCTAAGAATTCGGCAAGGTGTCAACTATCGCCTGTCTTGGTTTCCTACACTGCAGAAGTGATAGGTTCAGGCCTGCTGAATTCCAAGCCATCTTCTGTCCCTGTCCCCAGACTGAGATCAGGTCCCACAGCTGCCAAAGCAGAAACACTCTGAACCAGGACAACCCTAGGGGATAGGGCAGAGAGGAGCCCAGTCTAACCCCTATTCAATGCCACAGTAAATTCCCTCTCACATTATTTCATGTGTGCAGCCAGTGACTACAAGGCAACCATTTGATTAAAGCTGAGGTCATTTCAGATGAGAAAAGACACACAGCAGCTCCTGATTTGATCCATCATGCTCAAGATGAGATGAAATTGCCTTTTCAAGCACCCAACGTCATTCACACTGCTCCAGGCACTGACATTCAAAGGTGGATGATATAAATATGGCTTTAAGAGCACAACACTGAAAGCACTATTTTTTTTTTCCCTCAAGTCTATTTTGCATGTATTTCCACATTCCTTTTTCAGGCTGCCTTTTACTCCATCATCCAACCACATGCCATTCATCAAAGACAAAAATTGGTATGCTTCAGGGAAAGACACAGTATCTATACTTATTTTAGCAAGCGAACATGCATAAATTTTATGTCACAGCTTTCTCCTCCTTTTTAAGGATGACAAAGCAATGCTATGTAGACAGGCACTGGTGGACAATGTTGTGCCGAAGTCTACATTTTTTTTCTTCTATATCATGTTGGATGAAGAATGCATGTCTGCCTACATGAGGAGTCATTGGGAAAAGAAGGAACCTAAAGTATATTAACAGCTTTCAAATTCACAGTGCCTGTTCACAAAGCAGCTGAACTCTGCCAAGCACTGTCAGAATAATCGACACTGAATTAAGAGGCAATCTTGGATCTCTGGATTTTTAGGTGTCTTTTTTTTTTTTTTTTTTTAATAAAATAAAAAGGCACACACTGAAGCTGTTCAGGAAGACTTGCTCATGGATTCATGTTGATTTCTTCTACCTTGAATTAATTCTATTCAGATATTATTGAAAAGAAGGTTGAAAAAGGAATCAAGAGAACTGTTTTTCATCACAGTGCTGGAGTTATAGAGCCTGGAGCATAAATGACTTTAAAAAGTATGCGTGAGGTAGAGGTCAAACCAAAAATGATCATCAAGAATCATAACAATAGAATGCTTGATGATGTTGTTTGTATGAAATGCTACAAGCTTTGAAAACACCATTGCACCATCTATACAAAGAGCCTACTGGCATCCGTGTTGGACCCAGCAGAATTCAGCATGAGAGCACTCTTACAGAATAGCTTAACTTGGGAAGGATAATTCAGACTCTCAAGCCGTAGAGTGAGAATAAAAAGAAAAATCAGCATAAGTTCTGCATCATGAAGCCTAGAAAGTAAAGATTCATGCAGGTTTGTGAATCAGAATTAGCAAATTGCTCATTTCATTCATGCAGTAGGTTGCAGAATGTTAGAGATGACTATCTCCACCAAGATAATGTTTAGGGTCTTTAATGAGAGCCTTTTAAAAACTGCTGTCCCTCAGAAGTTGAGTGAACACTCCCTGCATTTGTAACATGCTTACAAATCACCCTGCACTCCACAAGGTTCCTACTTCAGGTTTAAAGCATCCTGATGATCCTACCAGCTGCAGGACAAGCTTCTTTAATGCAAGTGCTAGAGGTTTCCTTAATGCAAGTGCTCTGACAAGCAGAATGAAAGACAAGGTGAAGCTGGCACATCATTTGCCACGTAGACTGAAGTCATGTGCAGTCTGAGCTGAAGCAGCTGAAAGGAGAAGCAGCAGCTAGAGGAGGCTCTGGAAAAAAAACAAAATCAGAATGGTAATTCCTTTCCCGGTGTAGGTGCCAAAGGACACTATTGTCCTTCTTCAATTCACTGCAATGTATGCTTTAGGAAAAAGCACACATCTGACAAGTGCTCTCAAAATTGCGTTGCTTACTAGCTGAAGGTTCTGTATTCCCTCCCCAGTGCCCATTCTTAGCCAGGTTTTTAAACAGCTGTTTAAAAGTCTTTAAACTTTTGGCACTTTAGGTTTCTCTGCCAGATGTGATCATGTTTGTCTTGCTCATAGAATCTATTCTGCCATTGTAGTCCAAATTTTGGACAGCTCTGGTCCCCACAGTATTCCAGTATGCTAGATGGCTGCTGTCCAAAAGCCTCTAAAAATATGATACCATATACACAAAAAGGCATAATTAGACACCACTAAGCATATCAGCTCTATCCACTTGTATAGCTATTGCCCAACATTTCTTTTATCACATGTTCTTTTTGATTGAGTCTCCACTTTGCCAGAAGAACAAAATCCCTTTAAAAAAAAAAAAGCTCTAAAATATTAGGCATTGATTGAATTCCACAGGCCAGTGACTGCAGCTAAGAGAATTGTTTGCAGTTCATAACTTACCTCATTTTGTTCCTGTTCATAAATTACCCACAAAGGACTTTGATTTTTGCTAATTTGCTCATTATTCAAAGCTCTTCAGCCAAAGATTAATGCAAACCTATTTCAGCACATGGATTTTTGTCTGTGGGCCAATCACTTCAGCTACATCTTTGACCACCTGTTACTTATGATCTATGAATGGTCAGCTAAATAATATGGCATTCCCCACACCTGGGTTGGATTACAGATGTCTAGACAGATGAGACCCTTCCTCACATAGAAACGCACTCAGCTTTCTGTCTGAAACATCTATTTGAATCAGTTTCAGGTTTGAGGTATCAATGGCAAGAAATCCATGGAAATCAAGAAAGGTAGAAAGGTGGGGAGGGGATGGAGGAAAGGCAGGGGAGATTTAATCAGAATACACAAAGTAGCTTAAATCACCTCAGAAATGCCATCTGCTTCAAAGAGCTCATTAATGATCCCCTCTTCATGACTTCATCTTAACAAGATTCCCTACCTCACCTACGTTCATGGACCACAGACATTTCCATTAGCTTCTTGGATGACTTATTCTGTAACTTACAGGTCAAAAGCATAAAGTACGATAAGAGGGCAGAGAGAATAAACAAAGGTTTATTACTTTTTCTTTGCAGTCAGAGGGGTAACACTGTAGCGAACAGATCCTGTGCCAGAAGCAATCAGTGTAAAAAGAGCTCACTGGAGCCACCAAAAGGCAGCTTTCATGCTTGCACAGCTGTTTAGTGCCTGAACTCACACATTTAGAGCTATCTTGGAAATCTCTGCATGAATGATAGGGATATATCCACGATTCATTGCAAAAATGAGAAAAAGCAAGCTGGGGTGTTTCTTCACATACAAGAGAATAGGCAACACACTTATCCAAGAGGACTTAAAAAGCCAGTCATCAAAGCAAGTTTCCTGGTGCATAGCACCAAGCAAGTTTCAACAGATGTCCTCTGCAACACTTTTGTCCAGGCTTTCCTTAGAACTGCCTAGAAGCTTAAGCCCAGACTCTGGCAATACCCAGTAAAATTCCACTAGTGCCCAAAATTCTGAGTGACTTAGGTCCAAACAGGTCTTCAGATCAAAGACAAGACCTCTGCCACATTGCTGAAGAAAGTTTAAGCTTCTAAGAGATTTTTAAGTGGCAGTTATCCACCACTTTATGGAGAGATGTTGCTTAGTTTTTTAAACCTAAATGAGAGGCAAATGGCATCCAAACGGCTTTCATACCTTCTTACAAAGCAGCAACAAGAGTCATGGAAATCATAAAAGTCATCCGCTTCCTTTTTCAAATGCTCTTGTTTGGCTTTAGAAAAAAACAAATCTTTAGTGACATTTTGATGAACACTGCCACCATCTGCACAAACTTCAACTCATACAGCAGGGACTTACAGACAAATCTCAGCGAAGAAGAAACCTACAGTGTGTCCTTAGAGCGAACAGAATCAAAGGATAAGGAATTAAACAAAGTGATTCACTGAAGAGCTAAATTGGCTGATCCTTGTAATCAATCCATGACTTTGAGGTCTTTCACAGAAAAGCATGATAGGAAACAAAGAATGCAACTGAGAGAAAAAAAGTAGTTTTCCCAACAAAATCAGATCTGCTCAGTGTGAAAGAGATGGAGAGAAAAAGCATATGTGCTTATCTGTGGCATTGTTGAGTTGTAGCTCTTCTTCCAGACTCAGTGAATATATTTTGTCTTTAAATTCCCCTCCCCAGTGTCCCCATAGAAGTCGGCTATGTTTGTTTACCAGCAGATAACCATCTTAATTAGACTACTGTATTGAATCTCTGTTCTCAGTGGCAACAAAAATTTCTTTTTCCTCTGGTGCTGTTTTGCTGTGAGGTCTTTTTTGCTAAACAAGATTTTTTTTTTTTCTGTTTAACAAAACAGTAATGTAAATGTCATCCTGTGTTCTTTGCGTCCATGTCACTTTGACCTAAGTGAAACAGGACAGGGCACAGGTAATTAGTACAACCCTTTAAAAAGTAAAAATAAAAAATAAAACGGCCAGCTTATGTGTTTACAACCATCTCCTTACCAAGGCATATGAAAGATACGTAATTAAATAAAATGGCACACGAATTTTATGTTTTAAGCATGAGGTCTGTGCACTGTGCAGGTGTGCACTTTCCTGCACAAACAGTACCAACTTGAGCAGAGAGTTGTGAGTTATCTAGCAAGCTTTTCCAAGAGCAACCCGTCAGCTAAGTAGGAATCCTCCTAACACCAGTCCTGCCACCATGTGCTGATACCGCTGAAGACTGAACATCTACACCATGGTAATAACACACAGCAGTAACTGCAGCCTCATAACTATTCAAAGCCAATGCCCAACATCATCAGCGCCTGTTTTGAATTCAGTACAAGATTTGTCTATGAGAGACAAGGCAAGACTGCCCCCTTAGTGAGGCAAGAATGTGAAAAAGAACATTTGGAAGTACAGAAAACTTGTGTTTCATGAAGAAAGTTTTCCATGGACATAGGGACAATGTCTTTCACATCTTTTTCTTCTTACCTCTCAAGGTTGTTTACAAGTAGACAAGCTTTAAAGGAAAGAAGTCTAGAGTCCCTGAGCCTCTGTTTGGATAAAGCAATCAAAAAAACAGGGACACATTTTTCCTTGAATTTCTTCTTCCATCCTGTTAAAGCCAGGATTGTCCTTCTTTACCAAGGAGTACAAATATATCAAACAGTCACTTCAGTTTCCTACCTCTTCAGGAATAAGGAGCAGTACCAGATGAAGAACTGTGCTGAGAGATGAGCTAATCAAAGGAAGAATAATTTTCACAAAGGCAACAACTAGGACAAGGGGGATGCCCCTAGGATGAGGGGCAAGGGGAAAGGCAGAAGGTTAGACTGACAGTCTAAGATGTAGAGTCACCTAAATCAGGACATTTTTCTGTGTGCAACAGGCTATTACAAATGTCAGCAAAATGTTTCCTTTAACAATATACTTGGATGGCTGCCATCACAACCAAGAATTGATGCAAGTTTTGTGGAGTTTTGTGGGGGTTTTGGTTTTTTTTCTTTTTTGCTAATATCATGTTCTTGCCTGAGAAACCATGGGTTTTCATCACAAGTCAGAAAGACTGGCAGAAATTCTTACTATGTCACTGTTCTTTCTTTGACTCCAGTAAACTGCCAGCCTTCACAGTTACAAGCTAAAATTGGCAGAAAAGAGATTAAGGAGCGACAAAAACAGTTCTGTAGAGACATATTCAAAGATCCGGGTTAAATAGCTATTCTAGCACACACCCTACACCACTTTTCCATTCACTGAAGCACAAAAAATACACAAAGAGTTAAGCAATGCTTTTTTCACACAGTTTGAGCACCCATCAAAGCAGTTGATATCAGAAAAGCACAAATTTCACAGAAAGCCTATTCCAACATTGCGTCTGATCTAGAACACCCACTCCAACCCTCCACAAACTTTTGCCACCAGCCTCTCTCCTTCACCAAAGCTTTCCTTTCGAGCTCTATGCTGACATATCTGAACATGGGCACTTTGCAGGGCCATAGGGTCTTGTTTGCCTACAACCAGAAATACAGCAATGAGAACAACACAACAGGCTAAAGCATCATGGTTAGAGAAGTGAGATAAAGCAGAAAGTGGTTGTAGATTTATTTAGGACATGATCCAACAGCTTTATTATTGTAGCATATCTATTGAAGCAACCGTGTCTTAAGTAGCACAAACAATAATGAATGCATCTTTGTTTTTAAAAAAAAAAGTTGAATTCTGTTTTCTCAGCAGTCCTGAGCTGAATGCTGAATGTTTGCCGACTCAAACACTCATCTGCCCTTTACTGCAGGAGTTACAGTCATAGAATTAGCTGGATTTTACTCAGCTGCTCCACTCAGCTTCCAATTTTGTTTTCAATTAGTACTCATTCCAGGAAATCAGCTACTAGAAAACCACTAGTACGCAGTACTGTATGATCTTAACTGTTGTGATAACATACGGCAGAATGATCAAACAGCCCTTTCTGGTCCTGAAATATTATATTCAAGTTTGTCTTTCTTTCCATCCATGATCTAATGAAAACAATTAGAAACTGCATAAGCCACTAGTAGCCTAGTCATGCCCATGGAGAGTGGCAAGATTTGAAATCTAATGATGAGGTTTAAATTAGATCATACGTAACTGTCTATTTCTTGGTCAAAAGCTGAATAAAGTTAGCTTTGTTATCAAACATCACCAAGCTAACAAAGCTCAGTTCGATTCAGAAATGAGTGCTGAAGCTATGTTGCCTTGTTATCCTCCTATCATTTCATATCTGCTAAAGACTCTTCCATTTCTTCAAAGTCCTTTTTAATTGTGCCTAAGCTTTAGTATAGTGAAAGACAAGTGAATTTTATAAATATGAAGCAGGATCTGCTTTTATCTTGTGCCATTCTCAAATCCTTCATTAAAAAAAAAATGTTGGTTCTATTTCTCCTTCCTTCTTTTGCATACTTTAAAATGATTGAATATTGGTCTAGAAAATATCTTCAGAAAACTTTGGAAGCCTTAAATCAGACACTGAACTCAAGCATCTGCCTTTCTCTCTCTGGACTTTGCATATGGAGAGAGCACCTCCACCAAGTTTCACAAATTTCCAGCTCTATAAGGATCCAATAATTTTTCTACCTCTCTCCATATTGATTCGGATGGTGTCAATTACATTTCTCCAGTTATACAAAACATAATATGCACTGTGTAGATATTTCTTACGTAACTGTTTAGCAAGAAATCTAATTCATTGAATGGCAATACAAACACGAATATAACCTAGTGCAGTATCCATCAAAGTTACACTCTAATAAAGTTCCATCTTAGCCTTACACTTACATTTCCTGTACCTAACAAACACTTCAGAACTTTCAGTAACTGTTTTTGCCAAAGCAAGGTAACTTCTCATGTGGTTGTGTGAAACAGAGATACTTCCCTAAGCAGTAAAAGTGTCTTCCTGAACCCTCAGTAATCGCAGCGCTCAGTGATTCGCTCAGTAGCTCAGTGTTGCTCGTGTATCATTATTTCCCACTTGTTCTTCCCACAACACAGCACATACTGTAAAATTAACATTTTCAGTCCGGTGACCTGCTCCTTACATGGGTATCAGAAGCATAACTCTTGCTCTCAGTATGAATGACTGCATTCATATTCATTTTATTTCATTTCTTTTTCTGATGAGAGCAACAACAAAAATGATTTCTCCTCCTCTGCCCTGCCTCTATTAACAGACTGACAAATAGAAGCCAAATAAAATTTCTCCCTGGGATGACAGAATGTTTGAGGTTAGAAGGGTCCTTTAGAGATCCTTCCTTGTTCAAACCAGGCTCAGCTAGAGCAGGCTGCCCAGGACCTTCCCCCACTGGGTTTTGTGCATTTCCAACATCAAACTCCGAAGGGTAGGAAACCACTTTGCTTAAAGCAACCTGTTATACCTTTTGAAGACATTCCCTATTTTCCCTTCATCATTCTTCAGGTTCTTCCACCTTTGTCTCCAGCTTTCCCCTGAAGTCACCATCTGCCTCCCCATCAAGCTCTGAGAGCAGCACTCTCTCATACTTGTCACTTCTCTTTCTCAATATTGGCAAGACAACTGCTAGGCCAAGTCAAAAATCCTCCCAGCTGCCTGTCCTGCAAAGCAATGAAGACGTCCACTCCACTTTTCCTCCGACTATTACAATCAACACACAAATGGGACCTCTTTGGACATGCCAGCTTCAACGGTCCTTGTTCATGCCTGAAATCTGCAATAATCCTTGAGCAGAACCACAATTTCTCTGCTGTGACACACGCAGGAGAAGCATTGACACTACTGCAGCTTTTAAGAGAAGCTTCAAACACAAATTTCCATTTCATTGGAACCAGCTTGGGTATTCCTGCAACTGCCAGGATCCCAGAGAAGGATAAATAGTCTCTAGAGCATTACGTGCATTACTGCTCAGCCTCTGGAGGTAGGCATGCACTTTAACCCATCCCTGCCAATTTACAGACTTAAAACAGACCCAAATCCTCCCCAGCAGCCAAAAGAACATTCTCCTGTAGGAGAAAACTAACTCTCCTGAATGTAGAAACGTTTTTCCTCCCAGTATTTTATAAAGTCACAGTAGTTCTCCTGCCAGTTTAACATTTCAGAGACTCGATTGATGCAATCCCCTTAGGAAAGGGCTCTATGGCCCTGGCCACAGAGCTCAGTAATTGACACTTCCCTGAGATGTCTCAGCAACTCCTCTCTGCCCGATAAGGAGCACGGGCTTTAACAAAGGTGTCCCAGTGAACCACTTAATACCCACTCGTATAAAATCACTACTCTGGCATTTGTACAGTTGCAACAGGGACACCTCCCCCAGACTACCTCATAGCTTCTGACCTAAATCACAGAGACGATCTGAGCATCTCTCTGCTGTCTCCAGGCCTAGGATGCAGACATGGAAAAGGCAGAGTGTACACTGCTACCATTTTTGCTCTTCTTCAAGTATATGCCTCCTAAGATAATCTTCGTTTTATACAGCTTAAAATACTTGGTAAATTTAACTCAAATTTGTGCCTAGTTTCAACATAACTGAGTTTGTATTTCCAGATCAAATTTACCCCAAAATAATTTGCTCTAATCTTTTAAATCCACAGCCAAAAACAGGGAAGTTCGTGCCTTTATCCATGGGGAAAGGCAAGAGCCACTCCAGTCACCTAAAAGATGCCAGCTAGAATATGTGTACTGAAAATATTTGTATGTAGGTCAGACAGTCTTTAAATATACATTGAAACAATATTAATGTCACTGACCCGTCTGATCAAAAGTGCAGCTGCCATCTCAGACCATCTTAAAATTGTTTCTTCTGAAATTAAGTATCTGCTGCCCTTCAAAATTTTCCTTTTTTTCAGGGAATGGTGAGAAATAGATCATTTACTACCAAATGTTCAGCCATATTACATGTTTTTAATGAAAAAATAAACTTTAAAAAGGACACTTAATGGTCCCCGAAGGTTTATCATTTGAGACATTTGGCACTGAAGCTAGGGGGAATTTGTCCTGCTGCTGTTCAGATGTGCTTTGCCTCAGGTTAACTAGTACCTCATGTTCTGGTGCAGCTAACCTCCTGTTTTTCCATGAGCTCAAAATATTTCTCTTGCTTGAGGGAAAAAAAAAATTTTTTAAAAAAAATAAACCCCCCAAATCCCCATATGTACAGAGACAGCAAAGATTACTCATAACTGCCATAATTTAAGGGAAAAAAAGAATCTTCATATCTCACCTGCATAGGGAATTTAAAAAATGAGAGCAGAAAAAGAATGACTCATCCTCGTTGAATGGAAGTTTTGGAGCAGGTTTTATGCTCCAAGTACAGACTTATATGGCCTTCGTGCCATACTCTCACACTTTCTATGCACTTTGGCTTAAGCAGATTTTGCAAAAGAAGTGGAATATATACATTCCAATGTATTGGTTCATTGCCAATACATATTCAGTTGTGATGTTTCTGCTACATATTTATCTGGTGCATGGCAAAATAGCACCTTCACACAAAGTTAGGCTCCTAAATGCATGGCAATACTGCTAGGAAATTATATCTATAAATATGAGGCACATGCATATTTGCAAATATGCTACATAGATGCAGGTAAAAATAAAGATGCAAATATGAAGGCCTGTTCCTCCATTCCCAGCATCTTTCGGCATTTACTTTGATACAAAATAAGTGTAAAATGCACTAGCTCAGAGATGTTGATGCTCTACACAGAACTATTCTTACAATTATCTATAGGTCATGTATTATTAGTTGAAAGCAAAATTTATTCTTGAAAGCATAAAACTACCTTGTATTAATACAAGTATGTCACTTAAGTTTCACAGTTAGTGGTCTGAGCATAAGGAAATAGCTATAGTGGATGCATATATTTTACAAAAAAAATTGCAACAGCAAACTTGTATCACTTCACATATAAACAATTTCTCCTAGTAAAATGAATATCTGCTAACACACATATATAACCAGTGTCATAACCAGTACCACTGTAACCACTGGTCATAACCAGTGACATGACAGAAGAATTATACCTCTTTAAGTATCTCAAGAGAAGTTAAGCAAAATAACCTTTGCACATGGACAAGTCCTAATTAAGGAATACATTTTCAAGAAGATGCAAGGATACTGTATCAGCATGCAATTAAGGAAGGTTTACATCACTGTGCAATTAGGATAATGTCACTGTCTAGTTCCACTTTGTAAAATACTTTGAGATCCTTAGATGAAAGTTGTGTATCAGTGTGAAGCATTTCTACTTTCATCAGCAAAGCAGGTGGCATGTGGTACGCTTGTTTTTGTATGAACTCTATGGTCATCACTCATATAATTAGTTAAGAGTTGTTTTGTATTTTATGGCAAGCTCTGCTATTTGACAGCATTTAGTACGATATGGTATTTCTAGAGCAACTATTGATTGTCATGGTATATACTTAAATAGTTTCCATCACTGTTGTATCCATAACTACAATTTAGGAGTAGTGTGTTATATGGTTCATCTGAAACAACACAGCAAACGTATACATCAAGTAAGAGTGGAAGAGGCTTTGAGGAACATCTTGTGCAGTACTGAGCACAAAGCAGGATGATCTCCCAGTCAATTACGCCAACTTTCAGGGACGAAAGGCCACATTTCCTCAAGGGATAAGTGCTCCTCTATACTAAATGGATGAGTTTTTCTAATGCCTAGCATCAAGTTCCCATATTGAAATATAAGGCCATTATTTCTACCCTTATTTTCTAAGGACAATTTTCCAGCCAAGGTTCTTATTCTTCACAGTTGTCTTTATATACTGGAAGATTAGTGTATCAAGTATATGGTATTCTTTTTCATTTCACTGAGAAATATGCAATGTGCTATGTTCTTCTCAACTCCCTCCAACTTGTTACTGCAAGCCCACGGCGGAATAAAGAAATACTGGAAAAGAGAGTTATCGATACTTAGCAGACAATGGCTAAATGACATGCAGATTATCAGCTGCAGATTTGTATTTTTGGTTTACTTGCATGAATAGTGCTCTTGCCTTTGTCAACAGGAACAAAACACCTTGCACCAGACATGGATATATCTAGTTAAATAAAAGTAAATATGGTACTGGTATTGACTGAGTGAATAAATTGTGTGACAATCCATTAATTAGGATAAAAAGAAAACATGAAATGAATTTGACTAACTTGTGTAGACATTATCACGTGCACTGGTAATGAATGGGGTTGGCTGTTCTACTCACAGAATGATACACCTAATCATATACTCTTAGCATCAGGACTTCTTTCACACCTTGGAGCATCACATATTCTGTAATTAATTTCTACATAATGGAAATTTTAGAAATTTTAGTAGTTTTTTGACTATCAGTCTAATAAATAAATCAGTCATAGGAATGTTACTTGCATTTGCAATTCAGTTTTTTGGATTACTCTGAACCTTACTGGATAGTAATTCCTACAAATCATTGGTGGCCTGAATCAAGCAAGCAGTCAATTATATCAAATATCTCGTCACTCCTTGTTCGCTATGGCTTTGCTAAAATATTTAGCATCTTTGCTCTAAATCCAAACTTGTATAGAAAACTATCATCAATATCTTTTGAGTAATTACTTTGAATGATTTAACTTAGTATCAAGACCACAGGAAATTCTCTAATCTACCTTCTAGGCAAACACAAGATCAGCTTAACTAAAATCATTGCTTGTCTTATCTTTTCTTAAAACTTCCAAGAAATAAAATACCAGGAGATTTGTGTATTAAAAAAAAATCCAGCACTTAAACTGTTCTCACTGTTTGAAAACCTGTCTTAACATTTAACTTTTCTTTGCTGCAATTAAAACTCATCATGTTTTGCCCTACTCACATGTACTGCCCTAGTTTACAATCCTAAAATCAATTGTATTATACAGGCTTGCCCTGAATATTTTGGCCAATGTGTGGCTTCAAAGGGCCACTAAAAGCAGTATGAGCAATAAGAAGTGATTTTTACCAAGGACAGCTGCAATGTCTGCAAGCACATGATACAATGACTACACTTAATAACGTTCTATTACCTCATCTAAGTCAACAGTTGCTGATAAATGGATTTCAAGTGCTGTAAATATCTGAAGAGTTCTAGCTGTTCCTATTTGAAGATACTTCAGTGTTAACTTTCTCAGGAATAAAATGGACATGATTGCTCAACTACAATCCATATAAAAACCTCCCTCAGAAAGAGCATATAGTGTACATCTGAAATAACTTTCCATAAGCTGTCCAGACTGGGACGGTGTTACAAACAACGACCCAGGCTGTGAAATAGCCCCTACCATTTAAATTACAAGCTGGCTGCAGAGATGGAAGCTACATGTGCCCCAAGTCACTTTCCAAAATGATCTTCTGAGATGTCCACCCTATTATAGTCACTACATTTCCAAGCACCATATCCCAAGAGTTTCAGTGTCATTCAGAGGAAAGTCAGGAATAGCCATTAAGCTGAGCAGTGATTCAGATCCGAATTTCACATGTCATCCGTGTTCAGGTACTTCTTGGATGTTTGGATTGGTTTCATCATAAATACAGTATCTAATGCCAAGAACCAAAAATAGAGAGAAAAGTTATTTTAAAATAAGTAGTATAGTCCATTCATCATAAAGCCAGTAAACCTTTTTTCACTTAAACTTTTTTTCCCCTCAAACCCTCCCTATTTTTCAAATAAATGGAAGAAAGTATGAAAGTAAAGTTCCTTGGGATTAGGGAAAGATAACATCTTCTTTCAAGAAATAACATGTACTTTAGAGAATATCAAAGGAATATACTTCATATTTCTCAAAATGTTTCTTTTAAGTATAAAGAAAGAAGAATATCAAAGGAATATACTTCATATTTCTCAAAATGTTTCTTTTAAGTATAAAGAAAGAATAACAAAACAGATAGAAAAAAATAAAAGATTCTTTGTCACCACATGCATTCAGATGCAGCATTTTGAAGAAAATATTTCAAATTATGAAAAGTTTGTCAGACTTTCATTCTGTGGCTCAGGCCTCATGCATGCATGCAAGTGGTGCTTTGTCTTTCTAGTCCTAGACCAACAGGTAGCAAGAACAGTAGACAACAAAGCAATAAAATGACTTATCAGACAGAACAGCTGTTAAAGTGGAGACATTTGGTTATTCCACACAGGTATCCCATGGTCTAGAGAATTTTTTTTTCCCCATAGATCTTTCAGCCCTATGTGGCTGGCCTTACACCAGCTCTTTTCTTAGTGTCATTTTTTTACAGTCTTATATTCTGCATGGAGCGGGTCTTTCCCTAAGATGCATACTAAAACAGAAGACGATAGCTTGGTGCTATATTATACTTCTGAAACACACTGTAGCATCTTCGTATCTCTTCC
Source organism: Nothoprocta pentlandii (assembly GCA_013398315.1). Lineage (NCBI taxonomy): Eukaryota > Metazoa > Chordata > Aves > Tinamiformes > Tinamidae > Nothoprocta > Nothoprocta pentlandii. The sequence goes on along the minus strand of VZSG01000510.1, from coordinate 523,038 downwards.
CAGACACTGAAATCAAGAGTTGTTTGTCCTTAACTAGCTCATTGGGGCAAACACAGCTTCCTCCAGGCAGATGTCTCTGCGCTGAGCTCTCGGATGGCTTTACCATCATCCAGACAACAGACGGGGTCACAGTCATAAAGCAAGAACTTATTGTTTCCCTAATGCTAACACGGTATCTAAAAGCATACTATATTATTATTTATACATATATATATACACATAGATCCATGGGTTTTTTACTAAGTTTATAGAAAAGACTAGTGCGGACTAGAATAGGAAAAAATGTGAAACTAGGCTGTCTTTATGGGAAATCCTGATACGGTTTAAAAGAAAATAACTTTCTAAATATTGTTAACGTTTCAGCATATTCCAAATACATGCAAGACATTGTCAAACACTTGATAAGACCTTCACATTTAAGAGTTCCTTAAATATTGATTTGTATTGAATAGATCTTTTCTAAAAAAAAAAATAGCAATATTTTGTTTTTTATTACCTCAAAGGAACTCAAATATGGAAACAGTTGCAGAATTTAATATTAAATGGATGAATGGCCAGAGAGAGCAATGTGAAGAATTCATTGAAAACCAAATCTCAAACAAATTATTATTAAGACTAATTTTCACATATTACAAAGCATCTTCTCTGTCTGTATGACATTGCCTTTTGCACCCCAAACATGACTTTAATTAAGATCTAACTTATTCATGACTATAATTCAGATCTAACTGCTAGTCTAGTTAAATCAGTGTAATTAGTCCCAGAGGGCATTTATAAGAGAACTAGGTTTCCTCTTCATTTTTGTGTTTAGGCAAATAGAAGCTAAAAGACCATTCTGAAAACCTGGAAATTTAGAGAGCTTTAACAGAGCTGGTGAGGAAATTCTAAACAAAAACATTTTTAAAAAGAACTTTCATTAATGCTTATTAAGTTTAATTTATTCTTGCAAAATGCAACGGGAGTGAAACAATAGAAAAGATAAAACAACATAAAGCTCACACTTCTTTTATTACTGTTTCCTAGCTTATTACGAAATAGAATAGTGTGGGTTTGTTTAACCCATCCATGCCTGGCTTTGAAGCGGATCAATGAAGTAGACATTTGCTTTGGCTTCCCTCCTAGGGAGAGTATAATCGAGCCTATCTCCTGCATAACTTGACACTAGCATAAACAACTCGGGAATAAGTCCTACCAAATGTTTTGTATTCATCAAGCATTCATCGCCCTAGGCTCCAGATCCATACCACTTCCTGCCCAAAAGGCAAAATAATGATGATGAATCAAGCTACATGATTTTTTTCCCTAAAATCTTATTCAAAATTGGTTTGCTTCTCACACAACTCCGTACCCCTGAACCGCATTGCGGTACCTTTTGTGTCTCATCCACAAGACACTAACTTGGTCCTCCCCTGCCAAAGTGCTCCATGTCCAGATATTCCATCCTGAATGAAGGGAAGCAAACAAAAACTTTTTGCATTGAGGACTATCTTGTTTCCCTTCTCCATGCTCAAAACAACGGTATAAGGTCAACTGTCAGGAATTGCTTCTGAGGCCCAGATTAAATCTTTACTGCAATACTGCATTTTCTATGACCCACCATCTCAGAAGACCACATTTTTGTTGTCATACCTTTAAGCTGTCACTGGTTATCTCCAAACTGAAGAGTGAAGCATCAGTTTCCACATGTTGAGCCCTGGGACTGAGCAGTTTTCTGACTCTCACAGATGACTTTCAGGCCATGTCTAAGATTCTTTAGTGGACCCAACCCTGGGTGTAAGTGGGCTTGCTGTGTTTAAGAGAACCCAAGCTCCCAAACAAGGAGAATTTCCAGTGAAAAAGACCATCACCTGCTCATCTCCATTTCCCTCTTTGTCCAACCAATGGAGAAAGAGCTGAAGTACTATTTTGCTGTTTTTGCTCACTACAGATAAAGTAACACCATACTGAAAGCAGTCAATGTTGGTCTTCGGAGTAACATAGCTCTAGGCATTACTATGTAGATAAAAGCAACTACTTTTTACTGCTCAAGGCTGGAGAAATTCACATTTACAAAAAATAAATCCATCAACTCAGTTCCCAAAGTTTGATCCCTTTTTTTTTCTGGAATGGTCATCATGTTCTTAATTCTTAATTGCCTAGATTTAACCTATTGTAACAGACTTCCTAAACTAAGCCTTTCTTAACATCGGTAAGTACAACTTATTTTCAATTGATTCTCGGAAGGCGAATAAAAACAGCATTTACCAGCAGCAACTCAGATCACTTTTGACTGAACAGTTGGAGAGGTTCTTTTTAAATTCTATTTCAGAATACATGAGCAAGGATAAGAAAAAAAGACATCCTTTTTGTCAATGTTTTGTAGTGAACTCAGTGTTCCAAGTGCTCAAAATGAGCTCTTGGTATTCTGCTCTTGGTGGTATTTTTTCACTCCTGTGTGTTTCCATTTTCATATAACCTAGTGTTTCAACCTTCTCCACCTTTGTGTACCAAAGGGCAATCAAGCTCTCAAAAAATTAATCACTTATTTAATTGTTTGCCATCACAACGTCTCTGTTAATATTAAGCATGACAGATATTCAGTCAGTCATGAACAGAAGACAGTTATTTTGATCTCTATCTCTACCTGGAAAAGAACATTCAAAGTTTAACAGGGAGATGTAAGACTTGCTTAATTTCCAAATAGTATTTTTGATTTTTACATCCCACACAACCCTACCAAGAAAAGGCAGTGACATTTTAGAAACAGGTAACTGTTTATACTTACTAAATCGCATTTGACTCAGTAAGGTTTCAGGTGATGCACTCCTTCAAATAGCAGGAGTCTTTCTTCCTAAATAATTGTAATAATAGTAATAATAATAGTAGTAGTAGTAATAATAATAATAATAATATACACTAAATACATATGACATTCTTCATGATAAGCCCTTACACAGTGCTAAAGCAAAACTAAGTAAGAAACAGGACTAAAAGCTCAAGAGAGGTAGAATGCCATTTACATTGCCATTTGCATGGAGAAAAAAGCCAAACTGTAGGATCACATACCTTACCAGGGGCTGACTGATGGAGACTTAACATTTTGCGGACACTACTACTAGTGTAGAGGTATGTAGTAGTACTAGTACTACTTACCGTAGTACTCTGCTTTGTGAAACTAGAATAGTTTGTGTATGCTGCATAATGAAAACCAATAGACAGTAAGAAATTTAAGACAAAATAAACCTACCAGATTATCTATTTCATTTCCTTACAGGTGTAAGATTTTGCTGCATAATAATTTCATATAATTCATTCTAGTTTAGTTTAAAAATGCCTGGGGTGAAGTAGCTTCCCTTGAGATATTAGTCACAGCTTGATAGATCTCAGTATGAGGAAGTATTTCCTAATACACAACACTCATGTTTCCCTTTGAAATCTCATCCTATTACTCCTCAGTAACCCTGGGCAGGCACCCTAATCAATATTTCCTTCCCTTCAGCTATTTGTCACCTTCAAGTTTCAGCAACTCATTCCTCCTGCTCCTACTTAATACTTCTTTAATATTTAGCAGTTTAAATCTCTTCTAAAAATAAAAAAAATGATTCCTCTCCCCATCTTCATTATTTGTGCATTTTATCTAAAGTGTTCACAACTTGTTGCTAAGTCATGAGTATCTACTGCACAGTGAAGAATAGATCTCAGGAGTCCTGATTCAGATTTCTCTGCTGCAGCCATGTCACTCTATAAAGGCTAACTGAGCCTTATCTTTTGAGCAAAGGCAATCTTAGAATGGGGTTAGAAATGTATTCACCTATGAAATATATTCCACTTTGCAGAATATGGAAATGCAAAGGTATAAGTATATATGCAAATTCTCGACTGAAGTTTTATTTTTAAAGGTGTGTGTATATATATATATATATTTATATATATATATACATGCGACATGATGAATCCCACACTTAACATTACAATTTGTAAAGAAATCCACTTATTTGTGGGATGCACTTTGCCTAAAAGCTGCCAGGGGGCAGTGCATCCTTAGGAACGAATGATCAAAACTTGGCTGCCCTATTGCTTTGCCTCCCTTCGTGGTGGTGGCGGGGGTCCTTTTTCTTTTCTTTCCTCTCTTCTCACACCCTTCTCTTTATGAAAATTTTCTTTCTTTGATTTCTTTCTTGTGCTATATTTATATTTTTCATATTCCTTCATTCACTTTGGGAAGGGAAAACAAACAAAAAAACATGTTACAGGGTCTGAGGCTGCATATTCTGGTACAGTGACATTTCTAGTTGAGTCCTAAAGGAGTACTTTCTGCATAGTCATTTGAAAAATTTCACCCGCAAAGTCTGTTAAAGACATGCTAAAATGAAGCAAGCTATTTCAGACAAAAGTTGAAAGGAGAGAGAAATCTGAATTAACAAGCTTGCTGGTGCAAACCAGATCAGCCAGCTAGCTCAGTCTAGCTCAGCAAATACTTACCCGGCTTCTGCAGGAAGCCCAGATGAGACCGAATACACAAGCTGAAGGGAGAAACACAATGCTGATACCATTTGTACTGCAGGGAAAGAGGATAGGCTCTTCTGGAAGGCTTTTAGGAAAGACAAAGGGGCTCCAAGCAGCACCTCCTGAAGCACAGGCCCATTCCAGCACGGGTTCAGCACTGCTGACTCTCAGGAACCTTTTCTACTTCATTCCCAGCAGAAGACACTGGATTAAGGAGCCAGAAGAGGAGAAAACCTGACGTTGACCCCCCAGGCACAGTGTCAGCACTTCCAAAGTTCCCCACATGCCATCGATCCTCTAAACCTTTTCTCCCCTCTATCCCATCGAGCTCCACAAGAAGACTTGTTACACCTTTCCACACTGTCCCTAGGCCCCTTTGCTGCCACTAGGCCCCTTAGCAGCCATCCAAGCCCAAGCTTCACAGCCCCAGCCACTTGGCCACCATTGCAAAGCCCAGCTCTGCATACACTGCCAAAAAGCCTTAAGACTCTCTCTGCCTGAGAAAAGGCTCTGGGCAGCAGAAACATAATTAGCAAGGAGCTCCCAGTTTCCTCAGGACCACAGCATGCAGAACAGCAAAAAAAAAACTTGGTCATTTTTTTTACACTATTAGCTCACTGCTGTTGCCTCTTGCATTTTGCAAGATCCTTAGCCTTGATTTCCTCCGCCTTTGTAGGCTTTGATCATTTCTATGTGCTAAGTTATGAACCATTTTCTTATTCCCAAGTTCTTCATTATCCACAGCACATTAAAATCAACGGAGTCTCTCCTTTGGCTTCAATATATTGTGGTTTAGACCTGTGTGGCCCTGGCGTGGCAGCATCTGGGATACTGCTTGGTACTTTGAGCATGCTGTTATCAAAAGGGAGTTCAAAAGAAGACAGCCCAAAACATTTGAGGGCAGGGGCAAATGCTATGGAAATGACTGAATAAGGGAATTTTAAAAGTCCTTGAAGTAGAAGGAAACAGCTCTCTGAAGTGTTTTCAAAGTGTCTGCAAAGAGAGCTAAATATGGACAGTATGGCTAAAAATACATACCACTTGGCTAAAGAATAGCCAAGGTGGTGGACAAGGTAAGAATAAAGGTAGAATAATGGGAATGAAACTTAGAACTAAACACTATGAAAAAAAAAAAAAAAAGAACCATAAATTTGCTTAGCTTCTGGAATACTCTCCAACAGAAATGAATGCAAGCTCCTGTTTTGGCAAAGCTCTAATGATACTCTGTAGGGAATAAGGCTATAGATGCTCTAACTAGGCCTTTTTTCCAGTTCTGTATATTGTGATTCTAGGACACTGGATAGAAGAATGAAAACCGTATTAGTTAATTCTTATGAGTTAAAAATCAAAGAATCCATGCTGAAATTACTCTGCAGTATATGCAAATATCTGAATGCAAATTATGTTGTTCTCCTTTCTCTATTCCCAAGAAGCCATAGCATCTTTTAAGCTCTCTCTTCCTCATATACAGTGAATGTAGCCGTCCGTGACAAATTTGTGTTTTCTTTTCTGAGAAGAAATATACTGTATTCCTCAGTGGCAGAGAAGTGAATGTAGCTGCCATTTAGGAAATTTAAATGTTTACACCCAGAGGGCAATTAAGTCAGTTTTATATGATAATGTTATAAATGAAATGCTAATAAGTACTGTAAATGGCCATGTAATCACACCCTGTCATTTGCCAATTATTAGAGAGAGAGAGAAAAAAAAAAAAGAGGGAGAAGAGTGGCAAGCCAGCTGTAGAGCTGAAGATGACGTACTACTTCAAATGAGCAAATGCAGGTACTGTGCACTGTGCAGCCCTGACAGCAGTATTTTATAGCAGGAATTCAATTTTCTAAGCAATGTCTGATTTCACCTCTTATTATCATGTCAGTAATAATAATAATTTGCTCTGACACCTGCATTTTCTTACAAGGCTTGCCAAGGGATTTGCAAAGCTGAGGCTTGGGATTTTGAAGGAGTTGGAGGATATGACTGTACCAGCAGTTGCTCAGGGAGAGCTTTGCCCAGGCTCCAGGGCTGTGGGATGCAGCCATGCTCCTGAAGCCATTTAGACACTTTGCAATGGGGCTGTGCCTAAGTGGGGCATGTGTTTAAGCCATTTTTTTTGTTGTTGTTTTTTTGTAAAGAGACTTTTTTTTTTTTTTTTTTTTTTTTTTTTTTTTTTTTTTTTTTTTTTTTTTTTTTTTTTTTTTTTTTGCTATGCCCTAACTAAATGGTTCCCAGACAGGCCTGCCTCCTATAACCCAAAGGGGCACACCTTAAGCGTGCCCAAACCAGTTCCTGGGTACATCCTTTATTAAAGTTCAACATCTCAGGCTAAAACAATTCAGGCTTCAGTTTGCCTTGCACGTGAACTGTTTTAAACAAACCACACTCCAAGTACATAAGACCAACCTCATAGAAAACAGTACATAAGCCACGTATCAAAACACAGGAGAGTCCTGTAGTCTCTATTATGCATGTGGTTAAACAAAAGAAAAGCCCAAATTTGACCTCTTTTACAAATCAAGCCTTCTGCTGAACAGTTAGACAAGACCATGAATAATTTCTTCTGGAATCAATCAATAGCTACAAAAAGATACTTATAAACTCAGCAAATGAAGTTCAGAATTTCATTTTGTCCTTTCACAACAAGCCATTCTAGCTCATGAATCAAGTTGCCAGAAAATGTAGTGAAAAAACTCTTAGTAGTAAAAAGCAGCCAGCAGAAAACCTACCACAATTATACACAATCATGTAGTTCTATGACAGCAATAGTCAGCCACGTTGCATCTGAAATGCAGATTCAGTTTTTGCTAGCCCAACAAAACAACAGTCCTTTCTTCATAAACTGTGAAAATCAAAGCTGAAAGAATTTCAGATATTCAGTTTTGCAACTGAAAACCTGGGTCACCTAGGTCAGGATAACAAATCTGACAAAACTGTCATATTACATTTCTTATTTCTTAGACTGAACTTAACTACAGTAATTGTAACTGGGCACTGCTAGTTAAACTGACTTTTTGCCATCCTTTTCCATTAGGATTATTGAGCATGAGCATTGGTCAGAAAAGTACAATAAGTATATATAATAAGACTGCTGTGTAGGATAAAAATGAATTGATATTGATGGTAATTAGCTGGCAATTTCCATGTTTATGTTGGGTTTGAATGAAGACCATGAAACTTTTTCTGTTCCTTCTGTGATAGATGAAGCATGACAGACCAAGCAAGCCAACAGCTTCATTTCTGACTCAGGGCAAAAAGGAACAGCACAGACAAAAGGAAAAGCTCAGAATTAAACTTACAAAGTATATTACTATATATTGAGGGAATAATATTTAAAAAAAAAAAAAAAAACTTTGAATAATATCAAGGGAGTCTGCTAGCCCATCAACACTCTAAAACGGTACACACAGAACTCACAAAACCTTACCCGCTTCAGCGACAGTGTGAGGGAATCCGCAGCACTCATAGTCCCAACGAGTGGGAAATGCGTGCACAGCCCTGAGGCAACTCTGCATTAAATCTCAGGCTGCTTTTGACCTTCATGGACCCCACGAGCAGGACAAAATGGGGAGCAGAAGGCTTAAAATCCATCTTTGTGTTTTGTGTCTATTCACATGAGCACCCTGGGACCAGCTGAAGGCTATGTTCAGTGTTTCAATTACACTTGCAAACAGCGATTTGAATGCACTTGATCTTTGATTTTTTGCTTTGCAATGAATAAAGGGAGATATTTCTTTTCAGTGGAGTTCACATACACACATATGCACATGCCTATCCATGCTTCCTCAATTCAAGTTCATACATACTAACAGTAAGACTACAGGCAAAACATTATGGTTTTTCCCTTTTCCTTCCAAAACCTTAAATCCTGCCCAGCGTTTATTCACCACCTCCTCTTGTCATTATACATTGTACAATATTTTCTCACTTCAGTATTTATGTAAAAACCTTCCCCTGAGTGGGAAACCAACTTCACTCAGATTTGCAAAAGGAATTAAAAATCCATTGTCATTTCTTGTACTGTGTTTAATGAGGCCTATATGCAAGTTAACCTCACAATGTGTAGACTGTTTTGCTACTTGAAAGCTTCCTAGTTTCAAAATCCTGTGTGAAACACTAGTAAAATCATAGAAGTAAGCAAATCCCCAGCAATATGAGTTGCACGTATTAGAAAAGAACATGTTAAAAAGGGAAAACAAAAATCCATCAGGGACATAAAAAAATGACTTGATTAAGCAATGGAAATCAGATGTCAGGATATTCAAAACAAGTAAAAAGGATCATGTAAGAATTAATATAGCTAGGAAGCATGGATTGGTATCTTGCTCATGCAGACAGGAAAACTGAAAAGGGACTTTTGCGAAAGTGATGCAGGAGGCATTCATATTTAAATAGGATTCAAAAAGTAAACATGACTTATTAGCTGACAGGAAAGATCCCCTTTCTCCAGAACTCCCCTACCCTTCCCACTCTCCTGCTGGTAGCTATACAAATTCAACTCAGTGCCAAAAAGCCAAGCAAGTTCTTTTTAGTCAATGCATTGTCAACGTGGACTCTGAAAAGTGAATTCAGTAAAAATGATTGATTGGTGCAAGAGTGAGGAAAAAAAGTGGCTCAGCATGTAGGGCTTTTGGTGCCTATTTTTTTTTTCCTCCCCTGCAATATTAACAACAAGAGAAATAAAAGTAATAAAGTTCAGTTTTACTCATAAAAGGAAATAGACATGGCAAAGTACACTCAAGGATCAGAGCTGCTAAATACAGAAATGCTGCTTTTACACATCACCTTTACTTTTCAAAATAGAACTGCACATTTTCAATGAAAAAAAAAAGCAGAACAGCAAGGTACACATAATATGCATAAAGTGCACAACAAATACATGTTTTTCAATGGTTGAATCATTCAAAATTATTCTCATGTTTCCAGAACACAGTTCTAGAATTTGTACAGATCATTTTACGCACTCAGAATTCTGTAACGCAGTCTTCTCTGTGTAGGTGTCACAATGAGTTACATGGTAAGAAATTATAGCCAACATCCAAATAGCTGAAGTCAAAATAGTCAGTTTTTTCAGTAGTCAAAGTAATGAAAAAATGCATGACCACATTGATTTAGAATGAGGAGGAAAAGATACTGTTTTTATTAAAACACATCAGTATCTCATTTGTCTAATTCCCAGTTTAATGATGCAGCCTTTTGGCAGAAAAATAACTTTTCCATTAGTTAACTTGATTCCACTGAGAGTGGCTTTTTTTGTAAACAAAAAAAGCTTTAACTTCAAATTGATTTTTGTTGTATTCAAATGAAAAAGCACAAACAGAAAGATCTTTTTCTACAGGGATATTTCTATTGGAGAGAGGAATTTTGCCTGGACTGTTTTGGGGAAAGGTTTTTCTTTTTTCTGACATGGGTCATTGCTAATCTAAGTCATTTCTGATTGTAGCAGACTTTTTTCATGAAATCATCCTAAGAGAAATGTAGCTTTATTTCAATGAAAAAATAGCTGTGGAAATGCCTCATTTGTTCCTATTGATTTGAAAAACAGAGAAAAGATCATTGTCTTAAATCTTTTGTGAATTTTTAACATTATAGCAAGCTTTTTTTCCATAAAAAGTCTCAATATTAAACTACTAATAGTTAACTTTAAGATCTATTTATCATTATTTAAACACTCTTTCCACCCTCTCACCCCCAAAAATAAACCCATGAAATTGGGAAAAATCAAAATTTTATATAGATTTACCTTTTAAATTTTTCTTTTAAACTACTTACTACTTTGTTGTATTGTACTTTATGTTGTGCATTTAATTGCTAGTCAGAGCAAATGCTAGAATGAATTATTCATGTCAAAATTAAGATATGATTTAAAGTTAAGACCAGAGGTATACAGAGTCACCTTTATGTTAAATTTGCCAAAGTCATGAGGGCTTAATAAATAATAGATAAGGAGTGAACAGAAAGGTATGAAAAGGAATGGAAGACAAAGAGTGTTGTTGGCAGTTGAGGAGCTTTTCTAAACAAGAAAAAAAAAAACAAGAGGCAGAAGATGGGGGTAAAAAAGCAATCCTACTAAAAGCAATGTGTCAGTCAAGTCCGAGACACACACTATCACCCTTATACCCCACTCCACATATTAGTCAAGATTCACTCACCGCAACCTTTAACTCTTTTCAAGTGCAGTTTTGCTAATTCATTCATTGGGTAATCTTTATATTTTCACATGTTCAGCTAGCTATCAAGGGACAGAGAGGAGATTAAAATTCCCATGAAGCAAGTGTTTTTGAAAGATACAGCTGTTTGGAAGAACAAACCATTGTGAAGCTTCTCATCAAGCTCCTATGAGAAGTAGGTCACTGCCGCTCTGACTATTCAAATGTCACTCCTTCCTTCCTTCCAAGAATCAGTCACCACTAGGTCTTGCTTAATAAAAGGAATTTCTCTAGCACAGGAAGAAGAAAGAAGAAATAAAAAAAAAAAAAAAAAGAAAAAAAAGAAAAAAAAAGGCAATTTCCTAAAACATCAATGACTTCACACGAAAGCAATACTGACTTTCCAGTATCTGCTCATAGATAAGTGGTGCCATTAGAAACAGGAGCCCAACTTGGAAGATATCTATATTCAAATAACACTTATGAGTTATTTGTATGTCATTTAATGTTTAGGGAGGTTAGTTGGCTTAACTAACCTCTAAAATGATTTTATTTTTCATTTTATGATATCCTCACTTTTATTCCTAAGCATGGATTAAGTCTATGTTATCATTCTGATGCTTTTTGTTCTCACATACCTTCACCTCCCCCCATCTTATAAATGAAACAATATCCTTGTATTCTTGTACGGGGAGAGAGATTGCTTCAAGGTCTGCACAGTATGTCTGAAGATATTAATAGCTCTCACTACTTTCCTGTACTGTACACTGCTTTCCCTCCATCATTCCCACAGAGGACATCAGGAATATGAGAAAAATATGAAATATGGAAAATTCCCACGTCATCTACTGCCTTTGTAGGAAAGACTGACTTACATCAGATTGCCTGAAGTCACTGAATATAAGTCTGTGCTTATATTCCAGGCGGTTCAGTGGTTACCATTACTTGCCCTAAATAGTCCAATGACTTGCCTTGAGAGCTTTTTTGCTGTAACTATGTGGTTAGCATAGGATAACATTCCGTGATTTCTCTGAGCGTCATATGCATGACACTCAGACACAGTAAATTAAGTATTACTATTATATGTTTATAGTATATATATAAGCATATATATACTTATATAAGCATATATAACTTATTATATTAACTTATATAAGCATATATAATAATACTTAATTTACTGAAAATCCATTGACATTCTCCTTTGTTAAATAACTTCTTATTCCTGAATTTGCACCGTAACACAACTGCAGATTTGCAGAACAAAGAGGCCAAGAGCTTCCTACCTTCTCACTGAAATGAATACAATAGGCTGGAAAAAGAGGCGTGCTAGAACACCTTTCACTATTGACATTGAATTATCTCCCATTCTCTATTCCAAGGGAAATAGTGAGCCTTTTCTGCCTCTTCTAATATCACTATAAATAGTCTGGCTATGCAGCCAGTCCTCTTGACATTTCAGAGATGAATATAAATACTGTGTCAGCATCCTTCACTGACTTGAGAGTCAGTGCTCCGAGATCTTATGCTGATCCTTAGCAATTGAACCAAAATCAGAGGATTGAAAAGCAGGGGAGCAGGTCAGGCCCCAATATGGGCATCCAGTACATTTTATTTTTGAAGTTTTGAAGTGTCCATTACCTATCTTTAGGCACCTAGAGATCATCTTTAGTGGCCACTCTTTTAATTTGAGTAATAGGGGATTACTCTCAGATAACTGAGAGTAATCTCCCTCAGATAAGTTAGAGCTTGGGTGCTTAGTAAATCATTTGAAAAAATAAAGAACAAAACAGAACAAACAAAACAAAACAAACAAAAAAAAACCAGTGCAAAGCAAAGCTGAACTTAGTGAGTATGGAGGTGTCTTCTGAGGATGAGCTTTTTTTGCAAACTCTTCAGGTCCCAAGTCTCGTTCCCACAACAGCAAAAACAGCAAAGACAGATACAAGAATACAGTTGAAAACAGAACAATCAAATATTACTGGAACTACTAGATTTTTTTGGCAATTTTGTTTTTAGCTTACAGTATGGTGGTAAGCCCAAAAGCGCACTAAAGTAATGACAACTCTATATCCCACTTGCCCAGAAGTGTAATCGTGACCTGAAAATACATGGTCAGACTTGAGTTCTGCAAGATAGATCTAAGGCAATTTCTGGAACTAACTGAAACGTAGCAAGACAAAGCCTGCCACCAAGAGAACAAAATGAGCTCAGATGGACCACAGAGCACATAAGCATGCCAGCAACTCATGTTTCCCTATTAATAAAGGTAAAAACACACATACTTGTCACATAGATTGCTAGCAGACGGTCAAAATACAAACACAGAAACCATAAACCCGCACTCATTGATTGATATGTCAAAGAATACATACCAGCCTTGGTTAAGATTGTGATATTAGAAAGTTGAAGATTACAGCCTTTAAATATATGACTCTTTCAGGTGACGGTGCAGAAGCTTGCTTGAGCTTGACTGCCTAGTAACATCCTCAGCACCATATTAGCATTCACTGCAATGTTTGATTTATTATTCATACTTGCCTGCAAGCAGAGGGGAGCCATAACCTGAGGATCCTAGTCGAGGAACTCATTGAAGCTATTTCTTCTTTTGCTTTCCTTTGGTACTTCTTCAGCAGTTGCTCTTAGGGGTTCCACCTCCACTACTGGCTTTCCTCCATTTCCTCTAAGCTAGAAGCATCTTGCAGCAGTTTACTGTAGGCCTAATTTTGCAGAGAAAAGTCTAAGCTGGATAGCTAAACCCTTACAAGCTTTTAAATCAAGAAGAGTATTGTTTACTTCAAAAGCTCAAACTGTTTCTTAAATTTCCCTTTTATTCTTCTACACGGGATATTTAATATAAAAAGAAATACATTCAATTTGCACTTACTACTGCCTTTTAAACATTTTATTAGTATTCCTGAAAAAAACCCAACTTATTCCTCCTCGTCATTACCAAGGAGTTAAACAAATGATTTGGTCGCATCAAAAGGAAAAAGAATCACATCATGATGAAGCACAATGCACTATATTACAAAAGTAAAGCACAGTACCACTTTGCAGCACAAAGTCGTTTTCCCCGAACTCATCTGGATGATGTAAAGCGGCCTTGCTCAATACTTTAATGATTGACAGACTTTATATAAAATACCAAGATGGATAATACTGGCTACAGGGCTCTGAATTCATGATCCCACTGGCCACAGCAAGAAAGCGGTATCGAGCTGTCATCAAAAACTGCAGGACAACAGCTCCACATCTTTCAACAGAGGTCAAGAGATAAGATCAGAAATCATAGGTCATCTTTTTATGCATAGATCCATAAACTATCTTTTTATGCTGATCTTTAATATCACTATGGTTTCTTCTCCCTACTGCTAGATATAAAGTGCAACAACTGCAAAGCAGGTATTTTTCCCAACACTATTATGAGCAAACATTTGATATAAATGATGCTACCAGCAGTGCTAATATAAACAGCTTCTGAGCTTACATCTACACTGTTGACATCCGGGCATTAAGTATGCTAACCTTAATGATTCCCGTTATACGATGTCTCAGTAAATTTACTAATACTCACTTACAATAGCAGCAACTTGGAATTCCACATGCTGACTTGTATTGATCTGGAAACATGCTGGCTCAGAAACAAAGTGGCACAAGCTACTAACCACCTAATTGTAGCTGTATATCAGTGCAATACTTGCTAGTTCACTGTTGTTATACTTAACATTCTAATCACATTAAAAAAAAAAAAAAAAAAAAAAAAAAAAAAAAAAAAAAAAAAAAAAGAGAAAAAGAAAAAAAAAAAAGAAAAACACACAAAAACAAACTCCTGAGCACTGCTGACCCTATCTATAATCTAGCTTACTGATGTGACCATTCACATGACAGGTGCTGCAAAACATGCTTGAAACAACTCCTCTTTGGATTAAAGATTCTATGCCAGACCCATATCACTTTTCTCTTGCAAAACCTCTTTTCACTCTTGTTCATCAGCCTTAGTCCTGACTCCTTCCTGATTCTATGCCATTATCTGGCTCACATTGTTAAATATTTACTCCCTTTGGGGGAGTATCACTAATACTGCCCTGGTGTAGGAGGTGGTAGCCAGCACACACTTTAAAAAGCGTACAATTGTCTGCATCGAGATCCATGAACAAGTTAGACTATAAAGTAGGAGATGGATTTATAGTATTTTAGTTTTCTTTTGGCAGTTAATCCACATCAGGACCCAACAGTGAAAGCTAGTGAATGTTAATTATTATCACAGTATAGTTCCCAAACTGCAGCCTTGCATATTACCTTGTCCCACTGTTGCTTACTCAAGAAGTGATACGCTGCACCACAAGGATATAATCTGAGGATTGCACAGGCTTGTTTCAAGTCAGTAGGACACAGTATGTAACTAGTCCCCTTATCCTCTTATTAAGGAGATATGCGAATCCTAGCAACTTCTCTTGCCAAAATTTAGGTACTAATCAAACCCAGATAGCATCAGATCCACTCCTTTTCCCACCTCTACCACCTCTAAATACACTTACCTTAAAATGAGACAGATTTATCTTAAAATAACACACATTTTTAAGCGTGTTTTATTTCATAGACACATAACAGCACTCAAGATTCTCCCAAAGTCTGGTAGGTGATCAGATATCAGGAGAAAGAATACATTTTTTACATGAGATTATCTTCGTGTCTTCCCAGACTAGGTCTTTTTTTCAGTTAAACCTCTTTCTCTCTGATTTTAAAGCATTGTAAATTTTCAAGTGATGGAATGAATGAGAACAAACAATGCCTTTCTAAGCTCTTCTTATAATCTCCATAGTTTGCATGCTCTCTGTATGCTCATATTCTAGACTTGCATCTCATTGGAGTAAATCACGATCATGTAAATCACCAAACCACATAGAAATGCAGATTAAGTTCTAAAACATTCCTTAAAGTCTAGAAAGATAAGAGATTTTTTTGAGGTATTTCAGCCAAAATAGGAGGATATACGGATAATTTTAACAGAAAAACCTTCCCCAGATGGCTTTGCTATTAGAAGCTGACTCTGGTCTTCATTGCTGTATCTTAGCAAATACAGAGACAGGCGTATCTCTCAAAAAATCAAAGGAAGAAAAAAAAAATCAGCTTGCTGTTTATTATTTTCTTCCTTAAATGTCCTTCCTCCACTCCCTAGCGTTTTCAGAATAGCAAACAAAGAACCAGATCTATAATAAAGACTCCAGTAAGTTATAGTAGAAATTAGAAAGTGAAAGATTCTTGTAGCAATCCTGACGATGATCTTGAAAAAGTGAATATTACAGAAGGAAAGAGGTTGGAAACAAATTTCAGAGGAAATAGAACCATTAAAAGAACAAAAGACAAAAAAAGGAAGCATGCAACTTACATCACAGAATTTACGCTTCTCTATAAAATAAGCTTGCTCCAACGTTTCATTCAGCAATTCGAATGGGAGCCATTTATGAGGCAACTGTTTTAGAGGCTGGACTGTTACAGCATTGAATCAGCACACACAGATAGTATAATCCATTCTGTTGTATATTCACACCCTTATGATCATACAGACACTTTTCTCACAGCGGGGAAGTTGTTTTATGACAACGTGAACAAGAGCAAAGCTCAGCTTCTTTTTCTGTAGCCAGGCAGAGATGTGGACTCTCCATACCCACCTTAAAAGAGATGACTGGCAGCCCCAGAATTACCCAAGTCAGATGCAGAAACAGAAACAAGTAAGAGCATGCCTCCAGATTTTTTTCCTGTGCAAAGCTTATAAAATAATAAGAAAAGCAAATAGTTTCTGTAGCATCAGAGCAAACCTGTACAAATCATATGAGCAAACAGCTGAGGAAATACATAAGCAGACATTCTGCTTGCCTTACTTTATTAAATGTAAAGGGCCTTCATGCTGGTTTCACATCCATCTAAATCAAAGTAGATTGGTGACCTTTTGCACAACTCCAGTCCCAAACCGAATAGCAAAGCTACTGATAACACAGAATATTTTTAGTCTGTAATTGCTAAGTAAATGCAAACATATTAGAATAAGTTTTTGCATTTCTTGCTGGTATTTCTGCTCCCAAATATGATGACAGAAGCAGTACATGCTCAAGGTATAGCACATCAGGATTTATTTGCTGAAAACTTACCTAAAGGAACAACAGATTTGACACTTAAGCAAAACAACAACTCATTCTCTAAACTGCTGTGAAGTCTTACCAGTTTCATCTCAAAGAATTACAGTAATGTCTGAAACAGCACCACACTAAAAGCATGTCAGAGATTTTTAACATTATCTAACTTAAGAGTTTCCTGATACAAGCCACAGCCACATATTTAGCCTGAGGGACTCAAGCACCTTTATTAAATGCAATTAATTGAACAGAGAAAGTGAGTGTGTGCTTTGCAGCTCTGTCTGTTGTTGCAAGGTTTAGACTAACGCAGATTACTCAAGGATTATATAGACCTTCCTAGCTTATCCTACAGAGTCTAACATATGCACAAAATGTCTTAAGTGACATAGATAAGAAGGATGTAGCTGCACCCTGAATACCCCAAAATGCTATCAAGTCCCATCATACCACATGACCACTTGCCTTTGAAACCTGGGTGACGGTAGGCAAGGTCTAATAAAACTGCCTCTCTTCCCTGAACCTGACTGGTTTTAATAGGTGCTGAGATAGTTCATTCTGTTACAGAGGCTGCTTCTCTCGCTGCCCAAGTCCATGACCCCCTCTTGCTCTCTGCTGTTTGAATGGAAGGCAGCAAACAAGTCTTTAAAGAGGACACTATGCTGTGATTTCCAATCAACTCAGATAGCTGTCTTAATGCATTTAATCAGTGTTCCCATCAGGACAAGTCTGTATGAAGTTTGTAGAATGCAGAATAAGCTATTCAGCAATATCAGTAGATAGCAATATAAGCAAAGAGCAAAAAGCATCATCCATAGGCCATGCTATTGCTTTGCCAAACTATAAAGCACGGAGGGAGTGCTACCACAGTGGGACCTGCAGCCTAGAAGAACTGAGGAAAGGTCCTAGGAGAGCACCACGACACAAAGATGAGTTTGACTAGGAGCAGTTGTCTAAACATGGCGGGTGTGCATTTCATTCCTGATTGCTCATTCTGTCTTTCTGACTGTACTTCTGCCTTATCCCTCATTAGTGACACTGCTGTGATGGCAACGTCAACCTAATGGTATGTGTTTGGTAGGGAGGTGAATCCTTGTAAGCATGACATTGGCTCCACTGCACAGCTGCTGGTATCTATAGCCAGGGTTTGGCTCTGCAAATGAGACACTAAGTACTTTCCTCCAAGCAAAACACTTCCTCCAGAAACAGTGCAAGGTCATATACAGCAGACACACGTAGACGTATGCACTTGTATTTTGTTACAATACTCAAAATAATTCCAAGTCTGAATTTAACTAAGCCATAGTCACTAATACTCCAAATGCATCATCCAGTCCAGAGCCCACACTGAATTTTTGTATTTCTATTCATTGGTCATTAATATTTAAAAGGATCATTATTTTTATTCAAGGTATTTGGAGAGGAGAAAAAAAAGTCAGGAATATCTGCAATATAAAGTAACCTGTGATCACACCTCATGACTACAATTCACTGAATTTCCTTTAAGGTAAAAATTCTCAGTTTTTTGAACAGTAAAAAAAAAAACAAAAAACAAAAATCACTTAAGCCTGTCCCTCAAAGCAGCTGCTGAGCAGACAGATGTTACTACCTGCAAAAAATAATAAAACTGACTAAATGGAGGCAGACCTCAATTTGAATTAGGAGACAGGGGATAAAAGTGCTCAGGGGAAAACAGTCACAAAAGCAAGCTGATTTTTCCTTACCCATTCTGAAGTGTAGCTGCAATGGACATCATTCAGCCTCTTCACGTTGACAGGAGATTACCTAGTACATTGCTGGCAGGAACACACAGCCTCTCCTGATTCATTCTCCATTCCAGGGAAATTGGTTGAAAACACGCTGCAGCAAACCTTTTTTATGTTTATGCAAAATCAGCATGTTTGACAAATGCACCTAGGTTTTAAACATAAATAAGCCAGTTCAGGAGGTATACAGAGTTGGAAGTCTGCTCATGCTATGATACTGCGTTTCCAGAACACCAACAGTCTTGACAGTCCAAGCACTGAAGATTTCTCCTTTTATCAGTAGATTGCAAAATAACTTGCAAAATATCGAACTATTATTAAGTGGTATTTCTTGGTCCTAAAGGCTTGTGTTGGTGCGGGTTTAGTACAAAGTACTTTTCCACATTATGTCACAAAGCCCAAAAATGTGGGCTACGAACATACTATTGGCATTTCAAATCTTGCTGGCTGGCAACTCTCTTTAGTTTGCCAGCAGTAACTAATTTATCTTCCTCACAAGGTAAATCACATTGTGAAAATGGAATGCGTAATGGAGAAGTGTTGTTCATCTGTCTGAGGAAGGGCTTCCCAACTGTACGAACAGTACAAACAGTTGTACACAAACAACTGTAAAAACATCTAAAAAAGACTTACCTGTTAACTAGTAAATACTGGAAGAGTTGTATTTTGAAAAGTAACAACTTTTCAAAAAAAGGCATTACAGCAAAGAGTGATGATATAACTCAAACTACCAGTGTATTACTAAGACCAGTCCATCCACTAATGAATCTGTAGAGTTGTTCTCTGCTCTCCCTTCCTAATCCATCACATTACTAGAAAATAAAAAAATACTGAGGAATGTGTTTCTGAAAAGCACTCAAAAGGTGTAAAGAACACTGAAATAAAAACTGGGTGTAACCTGAGAATTTATTTGCCACACTTGGAAGAGTTGCCAGTTTATCACAATACTCCTGCCTGTCTCTCACCTGAGGAGGTAAGTAGCTTAACTAGCCAAGGCTGCTTCTTATCAACTGTTTGTGGGGCCTAAGAGATATCAAAAGCTAAGAGTAGGAAACATTACCTGCCAAATGAAGTGGGAAACGTGATATACTTTCAGTTCCCCTTGCCAAGGCCTACTTGTCAAATATCAGCTCAGTTTTTCCAGAACACTGGTGTGTTTAGCTCCAGTTGGATACACTATTTATTTCTTCCAAAGGCAGGAGCCAAGGAAGTGTTTTCATCACTTCATAGATTTGTTAAGTTCCCTTGGATTTAGACCTGAGCAGAGAGTCTGTTTGGTTCTTTTTCTGCCTACTTCTCAATTTAGCTCACTGACCTGAGAACTTCTAAGCACACTGTGCTTACTAGTACCTGTAAAATCCAACCTCCGTGCAAATACAGTTTTTAAACACAGGCAATGACCATCCTGATAGAATTGTATTTATGAGCAGAGTCAGTATTCTTTTTTGTACGTTAGTGTCACTTAAAACCTCAGACACTCATTATGTACTTGACTAGATGTCCTTCATCATAGTACAAAATATCTTCTTAATTCACTGTTCCATTAAGAACTTGGTACCTCAAGAGCCAGGATTCTCTTCTCACTATATGTTACCTATGTCATCTCCCCTTCCTTCTGACCTAAGGTTCTGCCCTTCAAAAAGTAGTGTGTAGCCTTTACGCACATTCACCACGCACCTAATTTAACTCTTTCTGGAAACCAATCTCAGGGGTGAGGCCATGAGCCATGGCCTCCATGAGTTACCCAATACCTGTATTCTTTCTTCACACAAACCAAGATAAGGGTGTTTTCACAAATATAAACAAATCCTCTCCCTGCTAGAAATATTCAGGCATTCTGGCTTAAGTTTTCAGTTCCCTTAAAAACATTCCTAAAGTATCCTCATGCCAAATCTGTGAATAATGCCAAATCTGTGAATTAATAAGCCTATTTTTACATATCACTTTCCACTTGTGAATCTCTGCATTTACTTTGCCAAAGAGGAGCAAATATTTAACTAATTTAATAAAAGATTGAGACACAGATAGTCAATCCATAGCAAGTTCAGTCGTGGCTCCTACAGCTGACTGTAGGAATCTTATTCATGAATTTAATGTGAGATTACCCTTTTGTACCTAAATAAAATTTTCCACAAGGAAAAGTCACACAAGTGATACAGAACACCATCTATTCCAGGTCTTCTCACAACAAACCACTTCTGAAATTTTAACACAGGAAAATCACTTTGTGTATTACATAAATATTCAGTTGTTATGCAATAAAAACAGGCTACCCAAGACACTAAAACTGTGACAGACAAGTTAGTTTATTACTGTAAATTACTTCTCTCTACAAAAAGACAACAGATTTTTCTCAGAAGTAGAATTGAATTAAGATGATACACAAGAGCTTTGGTTTTTTGTTTTGTTTTGTGTTTTTTTAAGATTAGAAAGTATGCTTTGCAGGAGAAGGGCTGCTTAGATTATCAAAGGGTAAAACATGAGTTAGCACAGTCTAGGCACCTCTAGTGGAAACAAATCTGAGGGATTTATGTTAGGAGTCTCCACGAGTCTTGCAGAAAAAGGCACAACAGTTTCTAACATCTGGAAAACTAAGCTAGGCACCTTCAAGGTCAGAAAAAGGCTAGGGAAGTACCAAAGTACTGCAGGAATAGATTATTAAGAATGGTAGTGACATAACCATCACTGGAAACTTCCAACTAATGCTACTGGTTATGAAGTCAAATTTATCTTTATGGAATTTCTGCAATTCTCTTCATGAATAAGTTACAGTAAATTATCTGAATTTCTGTGTATCCAGATCTTGATGCAAGTCTCCAGAGTTTTTTCTACCACCCTTTAAGGACCAGAAAAGTTATATTAATTTATCCTGATTATCGAAAGCTCTTACCAATTGACTTAAATAAGCTCTTACCAATTGACTTAAATAAGCGTGTCTAGTTCTCATCTGTGCAAGACACTGAAAACAAATACAAAACTGCAACCATTTGAAAGAGGAAAAAAAAATCAGACAAAATATCCATTCTGAAATGTTTCAAACAGTTTTATTAAACAATCAGGTTTTACATGTCATCAGACCTAAACCCTGAAGTGCAAAAAATGTTTCTGAGGTATTAAGACTGGAGGAAAACAGGCACAGTATCGGTTGTTAGGGGTACCAGACTAAATCACAGTGGACATTCTGTGAACAACAGGTCTTTATACAGCATTTTCAGGATCACAGAAAACTATTTTATTCATCTTTAGTCTTGAAAGCCAAAACACCCTGATCATTAGCCAGTTGCATCACATGAACAAAAACACAGACATGATTAACACAGGGTGATAATAAACGTCAATGAGGTGTTTCTAGACCAATATGTACAGTACATGAAAATGGAATTCTGCATTAATTCTGCATTAATTGTGACCAAAATCCCAACTGCCTAACCTGTCCAGCTTTATGTTGTGTCTACTATAGTTTCCCTAACACCATTTTTTAAAAAACCTATTCCAAGAAGCTGCACCACTACCCTTTGTTCCTATTTGAAGGCACATGGTCACTCACACTCAATTCAGGTAAGTCTGAGTTTTCTCAGATCAGCTAGAGTCAACAGTAGGGAAATGCTTCTATGCCTGTTATTCTTCTAGTTGTCCTCTTCCCCTCATCCATGCAGTAGAGATCTGCTTTATAAGTGGTATCTGCAACGCTTCATATAGATAATGGAAAGCCTTATCTGAGAAGTGTGAGAATCATGCAGAAAACTGGCCCTTGCAAATAAGGATTTGAGTTTTACTCAAATTAACAGCTAAATAGGGCTCCAAAAACAATTTTGAACGATGAAGGTTTGGACATTTTTTTTATTATTTGTTCAAGGAGAAGAAAAAAGAGGGACATTTTCTCTTTACTTCCCTTGGAATAATTCACGGGGTTAGAATTTAACTGGACGCTATAGCAATTTTAACTTCGTGCAGAACTGATTTTATGCTGAACCTTAATTAGATTTAAAGCTCTCCTTCACATTCTAACTCAACAGTTTTAGCGGAAAAGTTTGTTCACCTCAATAAAATCTGCAGCATGTTTCCCTGGGACCACGAGCAATTCATCCTCAACAACCACTTGATTCAGAACGATACCCAGCCAAATTCTGCCCTGCCTTACCTGATGGGCTATAACCAGAATTCAGTGATGATATGAAGTCGTATTAAAAGAAGAAATTATCAAATGAGTAATAAGAAAACATCATTCATTATTCTATGTCTTCCTGTGTTTTTGTTTTAGCCAATATAGAAGAACAAAATTCCTCCTGAGCCAGTCATTTTTCAAATTTGTGGTGCAAAATGTGAAAAAAATGAAATGGCCCTTATCTTAGTAAGTGTGTGTGAACTTATAAATGCTTCTGAATGTGTCAGGTTTTGTGTAAGAATGGTATACTTGGAAATGTTCTCATCTTAAGCATCTTCAGCTTTCAAACCTTACTGAAAAGCTGGAGACACAAGTTTTATTGTCAATACACCCATGGGCAGAATGCAATACAGTCTGATCACAAACAATTGAGATTTTCATAATTTCCTAGAATTCTTACCAATATCACTGCTTCTTATCTATACTGTAATGTCTAGCAAGTCTACAAATAAAGAATATCTGGAATAGAAGACGGATATGTTGTCAGAACAACATATGTTGCCTTGATGTTATTTTTTAAATAGATGTATGTTTCGTGGACAAGAAAGGCAACTCCAAAGAAAAAGTGCAAGTAAATCACCGCTTTCAGTTGAAAACTGGGTTTCGAATGCCAGTCAAAACTGAGGTGTTGGGCCACTTTCTGCGCAACAGAGTTAAGGACCAGATGAAAAACAAAATGCTTGTGATTCCTAGGATGACCACGCCTGAAATCAGTGTGCTGGTCACAGAATTCAATTGGAAAGGAGGTCCATTTGGATGAGCTGCAGGAAGAACAAAAATGCACAAATAAGGCCTGGTTAGAATCTTTCAGCAGTGTCAAATATCTCTGTTCAACTAGCAAATACTGTATACAGAATAATTACAAGTAGGAATAAAAACTGAACTGCAAAGTGAATACCTGTATGCTTAAATAGTGCTTAAATAGTACTTTTTTTTTTTTTTTCTTCCTGATACCTACTCAATATCATGGGTAGGAATGCACCAGGAAACAGTTCATTCAAGGGAGAATTTCGTTTTCATGACAGGAAGGTGTCGTAGCTGCTTCTATGGGATCTAAATAGTTGACTGAGAATGAACAGTGAACCCAAGCTTCAAAGACAGAGTAGGTTGCTTTTGCCATTGGGTCCTGCTTTTGAGTAAGATGTGAGATGGCTCAGTGAAGCCCATCCCTACTTACCTAATTTTGACCATCCTTTCCTAGCCATTAGCTACCGAGCTACATTAGACCCTTTCAAATTTGAAAGCTCAGCGAAACAAGCTGGACTGCACCACAATTACCATTTTGCTGTCCAACTCCTCTGCTGCATGAGCCAATTGTACTGCTTATATCTGTGACTTTTCTTCTGGTACCTGCAATGTTCCCTCACACTCATATGTCACAGTAGTATATTTTCAATTCCATTGTAGGGATTACAAGTCACTGTGTTGGTAAGTACACAAATTAAACTGAGCATTACAGATTCACCAACTGCTTTCCTTATAGCACAAGTATATACTGATATACTCATTTAAATGACAAAAACAAACCAAAAAGAATAAACATTCCAGCTCAGTGCCTACTGAATCTGAATGGTTCACCTACCCAGTTCTGCTGCACTCACATAAACCTGCTCTTTTGTGTTTCTTGGAATTCTGATTCACTTACCAAGCTCTGAATTGTTGGTAGGTGTCTCATCTGTAGAAAAACATAAAAATAGGTGCATTATACCTTAAAGACTTGTGCCCATTTCCCTCCCCGACACAAAACACAAAAGCCAATGGTCCTAGCTCTATTTTCAGAACATACCAGTTATATTTGTAACATTGACTAGTAAGCTGTTAACATGCCTGGCAGAACCAGGACCGCAATATTAACTACCAGACGTTTCTTCGTGTTTAATGTAAACACACCAATATAAAGCTACCTGGTATTCTGAGGCAACTCTTTTCCCACCCCAAAACACACACATACAGAGCACAGCACAGGAACCACTTACTGGAAAAGGTTCCCAATTCTATTCCATCCCTTTTAGTAAAAGTACAATCATAAGTACAATATTACATGCAAGTTTTTTTCACTGATAACTATTACAGGAGGATCTATATGGACAAAGTATTTTAACCCAAGCTTTTCAAAGGAAAATACGTTACTGAAAATTAACTACAAAAATGCCCTCTCCATGTACACTTTTCTTCTAACAGGAATACAGACACACTATATTCAGGGACATATTTTTTGTCTTCATTTTTTGCTTATTTACCACTGTCCATCTCAAAACTATAATTCTTGTAATTGTTTCTACTTTTATGTTCATGGGGTTTTTTTTGTGTTCAACTACAAGGCATAGCTCACATGCACATTTGTTTTGAGCAGCTGCCTTACATTTTTAAGTGAGACACCCATTAAAAGTTATACAATTTCACCTTCAGAAGAAGTACCCACTTTGTTCCCATACCTAGAGACTAAAACATTTTCTTCTGGGTATTTCTCCTGTAATGACTTATTTTAGTTTAACAAGCAAGAGAAATGTTTCTCTGGAAAGAACGCAGTGTTAGAAATGAGAGCGCAGAACTATACAGGAGAATGACTTTGTCATGTGTAGTAACGTTATGGAATTACCCTGATAGGAACTGAAGAAACAATTTTGTTATCAGAACTGGTAACTGGTTACCAGAACTGGACAGCTTCAAATTCTCATAATCTGCATCCTTTTCTATGCTTTACTACAGCATACACCAATCTCCCTTCTATTAACAAATGTATTTTCACAACGTGAAGGGCACTGGGAAGAAATACTAATTCCCTTTTCTTGCTCCAGAAGGAAAAGGGAAGTACAAGCCATATTAAGTGACTTGCCCAACACCACTCAAGAAATTCACAGCAGATTTCAGAACTGAATCTCAGCTTCTAGAAGCCTGGCCTGTCAGGCCACGCTTCTATCAGCAGGAGTGGCAGGCTCCAAAAACATCCCACTGAGATTCAGAAGTCTGTAAAAACCATTAGCTCCATATCTCAACTAAGACACTTCAAAAATGATTACTTTCTCCTTTAGCCCTCCTATTTGTGTTTTACTAGAAATCACAACAGATTTCAATAAATGTCTAAAAAATAGACTACAAAATAGTCTACTCTTACTTTCGGTTCACTACATATTCCTGGTCAGATCTTGGCTTACTTGAAATTATACAGTATTAAAAGGTTATTAAAAGGTCTAAAAATAGAACCCACAGCATTTGAACCATACGTTGCATTACTTAATAGGTATTGCCTAGATAAGAAGTTTTATCTTGTTTTCATTCCTTCACTAACAAGGAATCTCTAACAAATGCTTGCCTGGGCAAATTTTCCATTCATTTCCCATATGCACCAACAGATGCAGCTTTGAAGTTTTTTTACTTTTGTGTTGTCTAATCAGATGACAACAACATGGACACTCAACTGGGGCAACATATAATGCAGAAAAAAATATTAGTTTCAGTTGAAGAAATACTGATTATCATTCAGCATATTCTGTTTTTAAAAACAGTCTCTCACTAGATGGGTCAACTGACAGGTCAACTTTGTATACGTGGGGGTAGCCATGTTGCATGTAAAAGAGCAAGGATTTTATTCTCAAGGTGCTTCAGTTATTTTTCCTGCACAGGATTCAGTCTTGGTCTATCTCTATTTGAAGCTGTTAAAAGCAGTTGCTTAATGGCAACTACTGCAAATGTCCATAAATAGAATTTAAGAGAAAAAACAAATTAACTTCAGTATGTCACCAAAATGATCACAAATATTTTTCAGGTTCTGCTAGGAATAAAAATGTAAAACCATGGAGTTTCACCTTAAATGTAAAAGAAATCTGATTCTGGCTTGCTCTGTTTAGAAATACAGTGTTTGACCTATTTCTTTCTCCATAGCTGAAGCCTAAGCACAGCATGTATTAGTTTTATGCAGCACTGAAAAATCTCAAGATGAAGCTGGAAGAGATGGTAAATCGAAAGTGACAGTGAATATTCATTATCTGCCAAATCATTTATTTTTCCATATCTCCGTTCTGACCTCAGAATTTAAATTGAGACATTGTACACTGTATCTTAAATTTCACATTTTTCAGTGAAATGTGACAGAAAGGAAGTCAACCCACTGACTTTGAACATCTATAATGGCCTTACAAGCACAACTGTATCCCACAGTGATTCTATTGCAAGTAGGGATGAACTGTATGAGACTCGAACATGAATATGAGCTATGTTGGTCTACTAAAATCTCCAATTATACTAAAAATAAATAAATAAATAAAACAAAACAACAAAAAAAAAAACAGTCCTGTTCTCCTCTCCAAATCCCAAAGAGCTCCCTTTCCTCAGCATAGTCATGGAGAATCCTAGAGAATATAGACTTTGAATCACTGTAAATTCTCGTCAAACTGCCAGGCACTTTCCCAGGTTTTGGAAATTCCTGCCATACATAAAAAAGTTTTGCTCATTCCTACCGCTCCTTGTAATGATGGGGCCAGCAGAGATTACAGCATTGCCGGAGGTGCTTTGAGGGCTCCCAGTTGTTCTCATGACAGCATCTGCATCTCTTCTTTCTCTGTGACTGCAAATCTGATCAGTTAGTCAAAACAAATCACAGTTACAGAGTAGAACGGAATTATTGCCCTTCTGTGCTTCTAGTTTTAATGTGAGCTCTTTTATAAGGAATACTACAACTTTGATTTTATTTCTTAGTATGCATTAAATTACCTTGCAATAAAAACAGCTGCAACATTCCCTAGAAGTACATCTTGTAAATGTCTGGCTTCCAGTTGTATTTCGCCTCATTTCATTTACAGAACTGCATGGCTGTCATGTACAAGAGCCATCTTATAGCATATTAAATTTTCAGCAGTTAATTTCCCAAAGCTTTGTTTACAGCCAGTTTTCTCAGTAAATGTTTTTTGCTTGACTAGGGATACAAAAGAAGATATAGCCACTATTCTAATTAATTTCTGAAGTTAAAGTTCACACACTTTCCAGGAAGTTCTGAACAGTCAACAAAGCACAACCCATATCAAAATGATCCTCAAAACTATGATCTGGAACCTAACTTTGACTCAGATTTTGAACTTTTTCATCTGTCTTAACCTTGAGCAATGAATTAAGAGCATTTATCGAACTGTAAACCTTCAGAAGACAGGTTTAATAGAAACAATAAGTTATGTAAAATAATGTATAAAATGTGAAAAACATAATAAGATGGCAACATCTTAAAATTCTAAATGGAAAGTCATTCAGTAGAGTAAGTTACCACCTTCTGAAGACATCAGTATAGAATATTCCATGTTTATTCAAATGTTTTGTTTTCCGAAACATGTTTTTTAATCCCAGTGTTCATAGAAAGGAGCAATATTTGAATTGACACATCCTTGTGAACCATTAAGTTCAACAAGAGAATAACTTCTATACTATGAGGAAGGTTGTAGTTAATCATAGGGAATGTGTGAAGAATTTTCTTCACTATCAGAATTACCTTCAAATTTTCTTTGTCAGAATCAAAACACTTAATACACCTTTAATTTTACCATAATTAGTAATTTCCACTATTCCAAGATTCTTATATTCAACTGCTATGATTTGGGATACCTGTCTTCCAGATGCTAGGCTAAGAATATCAGTTTTTAATCTATTTCAGAGTGGTTACTCCAGACATGAAAAAGGCATCCCAATTTCAGGCTCTGAAAGTCATCTTCCTTTTGATTCAACCAAGCAACCTTTACATTGGGATGCAGCTTCCCCTCACCCAACTTACTGGCACAAGAAAGGGACAGTCATCTGCTCTGCACAGCTTAGTCACACAGTGAAGGAAGACCGTAGACATCTTCTGGTTCTTGTGCTTCACAAAGCGGAACACCTCAAACGAAAAACGGCCCATTTGGCTCTTGCCATTTTCAATTATAGTTGTCTGTGGGTCCTTGTCACAGCTAAATTTTGTAGAGAAGATTAAAACTAGGATGAGCACTTATATCATTTCTTTTTGAAGCAAGTAGCTGAGCGTAAGGTAACATCCACAGCAAACAGACACAATACCCCATATATGGACAACTATGATCACTTGGTTTAGGCAGTACAATGCTTGCTGAAATACAATGCTACCAAACAGCCCAGTTTTGCTTTGCAACATGACAGCTACAACTAAGGAATCACTTAATTTCAGTGTCCAAAGAAATCTGAGACTTGAAGCAAAAAGCAATCAGATATGCTAACAGGTATAGACAGGTATCCCTAACTGAAACAGTATTTCCAGCAATTGACATTGATGAAATTTAAACTGAGATACTGTCAGGATGCTATTTATGTTCTCCAAAAAATCCAATTCCAGAAAATACATTAGTAGTGGAAGTTGCAACAGAAGCATAAATTCATCTTTAATCATTTACTCGTATGCTTTCCTGAACTTGGGTCTGTGATGTTTTGCATCACTGTCATTTACTCTGCAAGGGTACCTATCAATCTGCCTTCGGCAAAATTAAGATTAATTTTAACAAAACACCATTTAGTTTGGAGGTTCTAGGGTCTCCAGTAGACTTATATTAGAGGTATTTTCACAGTTCTCATGACTGGGTACTTGTTTCTGATGTGTACGTTCACAAACACAGCATGTTCTGACACATTTATCTGTAAGCAAAATCCCCAGGTCTCTCAGTTAATATGGTTCAAGTTTCCAAATAGTTTAGAACACTATGAAAAGGATTTGTAAAAGATTTCAAAGTCTGTTTTGCACAAGACCCACCTGAAGAAAAGATCGTATCGGAGATCATCACTAGGATTACCAGATGGAGTGGTGTAGCAGTAGTCCATCAAAACATTCCACCTGCACAAGAAGCACAGGAATAAATGATCAGGGAACAGAATGGTAATGGAAGAGATGGAGAGTCAGGGAAGAAAGACTAAAACACAGTAGAGGCAGGTATACAAACTGACAAAGCGGTCTGTTACGTTGATACCAGTTGTTATTAAAGAATTACGGATTGTTCAAGTTTGGAAAGGACCTCTAGAGATCATCTAGTCCAATCGCCCTGCATGGACACCTAGAGCACGTGGCACATGGTCACATCCAGGTGGGTTTGGAAGATCTCCAAATCACTCTCTATCTTCACCCTACTCCTGCTCAGTAGATATTCAGGGGAATACATGGTAAGATCACTTACAGTTTGACTTAGTGGGCCGTCTACATCTCAAAATAGTGCTCAAGACAAATATTTTTTTAAAAAAATCTAAATTTAGTTTTTGCTTAATTTTAAAACTAGCTTTTTATTTAATTTCTAATTTAATTTAAATATATTTTTAAATTTAATTTTAAGACAAATATTACAATTTAATACTAAAAGAATTCAAATATAATTAAAATAAGAAAAATCAAAAAAGAAGTACTTTGGAGAGGGCTTACACACTTCGTCTCCTTTCTGATATAACCTGATGGAATTACATAAACTGATAGAATGAGAGAGTTAAATCGAGAAAAAAAACATTGAAAAGTAGCGGGAGGAGAATAAGCAAGAATAAAGAGGGACGTGAAGGCAGCAGGGTGGGGCCCTGCTTAGAGGGAAAACCATGTTTAGACAGATCCTGAGGAAAGACATCTCGATGGCAGTAATAGAAATGAACTTGCTACGAAGTAGGGACAGCAAAAGCTCTCAAAAACTACAGGAGATGTGTTAAACAAGGACGAGGTTCTCCTTCCAATGACATACTTCCCAATAATTCTACCTCCTTTCAGTCATATTCCACAAAAACATTGAAAAAATCAGGGGGAAAGTAAAGCAAATCAAAGGCATTTATCTGTAACCTCTAAGACTTTCAATAATCTATGATATTCTGATAATTTTATCATTTCTAATCTGTCTTTCTAACCTCTCTTTACCCTCAAGCCTACTCCAAACGTCTGCCCTCAGCCCTACTCCTCTTCACCCTCCAGCCTGCTTGATCTGCTCAGAGATCAATTTGTTATATGTAACTTTCTGTATTTCCACTACATCCTCCATTTTGTTACCCCTGATTGACCAAACTAATCCACATAGAGCACAGCAGCAGAATATTGCAAGTCAAATGATCTGGTTTTATTCAAAAAAACACCATGCATTTCTTCCTAACAGTCTATTTGTCATCCGCCTCTTCACACAAGTCATGACCATGTAGGACCATGTAGGACCATTAATCAAGACTCTCCAGCTCTTAAAAGCTCATGAGTTTCTTATTCGGTCATGCAGAATCTCTTAAAAAGCACAGGGATTTGAGGTTTAAAATATGGTTCAGGAAAACATTCATAAAGAACAAGATATGCAAGATATGCATTTGGCTTGAAGAACATATTTCCTTTCAGAAGTATGGGGGGAACTTTGGGGAAATTTGGGAAATATGTTGAAGGGGAACAATTATCAAAGACAAACCACCCTTTTAACCTGCAAAAGGCTGTAAGAAAAGACAGCTGTGTATCTGATTTCTCTTAGTTAATAAATCTACAATCCCAAGAGCTGAAAAACTTGCAAGGCAAGAAAAAGCCTCCTTTATGGTACCTGCCATCAAGGTTGGTTGCTCTCACAGCTGCATATATTTTGGTTTTCAAAGGTAAACCCGCACTTGGGATAAGGAGTTGCTGGCTGTAGCTTGAATCCTGAAAAAGAAAAAATGTCTCAGCGTACCAGAAATCACACTGTGATAATTGAGGGGTACCTGTCCTTACCTTTAAGCCAAATTCCTATCTGATTTTCTTGACCTTTCATAATAGGACTGTCATTGACTTTCTCCTCCTTATGGGAAGGAGCAAAGAACAGTGCACTAAGATTTCCCTCCAAGCTTTCTGTAAAGGTCATCCTCACCTGACTGACCTTATCCTACACAACTGTTTTGGAGAAGCTCTCTATTTATGATTACATTAAGTGGTTTTATCATGTATTAAGAAAAAGAGTCCTTCATGAAGAGGTCATTACAAAATAGCAGCTTGGCATGTCCCCCATTGCCTAAACAGCAGCTGATGCACTTTCTAAAGTAGCAGCCTGACTGGGCTGGTAGACTGAGCCCTTTACCAAGACATGTTATTACAGTCCTTTTCATCAACTCAAGACGGAAACACCTTTGGAGTTTCATAATCTCAGACTGTAGGAGAACAGACATATTCTGATCACTGAAATGCAGCTTTCATGGAAGTTGGCTTTTTGAGTGTTTTAAATAACAAGATAGGTTCATTTATATTTTAAGACTTAAAATATATATATATATATACACACACACATAGTTCCAAGAAAACTGCACAGAGAAGTTTTACACAAATACATACTGTTCTTTTATTATGCTTTGACACATAATGTCCTGTTTTGGTCCTATACAGAATCATTAGTGCCATGCCTAGCAATGACCTACAGATGCCATGAAACATGTCTGGACTGACAGACATACTTTGCATATCAAAATTTTCCAAGTGCCACAGTAAAAACAGGTTCAGTGTGGCAGGCAAAACCAAGAGCATCATCAGACAGCCCAAAGAAATAATAAGCATGTAGAAGATGTGATTTTTCAAAGCCAAAATTTAAAGCTAGCTGCATATTCAGCCGCCTGAGTATTGGTGGCCTAGGGAGCCACGTTGGTGCACACAGCCCAATTCCGTGACATAAGGGAGGTCATCTCTTTATCTCTTCAATCTGCCAGCTTTGCCAAAATTGGTCATAACAGGAAAATATCTACTACATGAGTAGATAGTATGACTGAAATTAGAACAACAAAACACCATTATTAATATTCAATTTGTAATTATATTAGAGTGAAAAATATATCTTTTAAGCTGATAAATGCATTTTCAAATAAAAATGCAAATATAAACATTACTTTTAGCCCAATTTTTGCAAAATTAGGGCCAGAAGTGCACCAAACAGTGGTCAGTTCACATGTCTGCAGAGAAATTTAGCAGCACCTCCCTCCTCCATCTTTTTGCCTACAGGTTTATTTAAGAATGAGAGAAATAAAATCTTCATTTCAGCACATTATACGTTGCTATTCAGCACTCTGTTCTGTCAAACAAACATGATTTTTTAAAAAACATGTCTTTGGAAAATGTCCTGTTACAATATTTATAGCTCATTATATTCAAAGTATAAAACATTGACTTTTAAATCAGTTGCATGAATTATAAGTCAACATCATGATGGCATGAATAATAATGCAAAAAAAAACCAGATTCATAATTTACAAAAATGTTCTTTGACAGATTGAAAAATTGATATTTAAATCAGGTTTTAAAAATGTATGAATAAAAATTTTAATCAACACCAAAATATCATTTCGGAGATTAATGCTGCTGTTAAGTAGAGGTCCATGCATTTTTCATGTTTTACTGTCACCATCCATATTCATATAATAAAAGTTTATACAATAATGCATTTTCAAGTTAAATTATCTAAAAAGGTAAGAAGGAATTGTTGTTTGAAAGATGTTATTAACATCTTTGACCCTTAAAGCCATGAAAAATCATGCAATAAGATAGCATGTATTGCATGCTATAGATTTGGAATGAGTCCTACACCCCCCACTAAAATTACAAATGATCAAAACACTCATGAAGCTTGAGCATAAAAACACTCCAGCAAAAGTGCTACAGTTTACTGCTAAGGGAATAGAAGTCTTGAATTATTATTATTACTATTTACAGAATCCTACAGAGAGTAGTCTCTAGATTAGTGAGATCTCAGATCTATGTACTGGTACACATACACAAGAATATGAACACAGGCATTCATAGGTACATACATATATATATATTTTATATATATATATATATATATATACACACACACACAGAATATATGCAAACACTATAAATATGAACTCTGAAGCAAAAATATCATTGCAATTGATTAAAGCTCTGGCTTTTCAGATCCCAGTACAATTTAAATGATCAGAGGAACTGCATAAATTCAAAATGAAGACTCATCCTCAAAGGCCAACCATAAGAACACAAGACAATAGACACAAGCAAACAAAATGGAAAACAGAACTCAAAAATGAGAGATACCTGTATGAAAGGTCTCATTCTTCACGGGAGGACTGGGAGGGGAATAGCACATAATGAAGAGAAGGCTAAATTCTGTTTTGCTAATCCAACTTCCATAGAACTGTGTTTTATACTCACATTGTAAAGCAACAAATTCAAAGTGCTGATAAATGTACCATTGTTCTCTCTCACGGAAATAGCAGCTGAAGACCTATAACAGAATTAGAAAACAAGCTACTAAAGATTTAAAAATACATACATTTTATGTTTGCATTTACATAACTTCAGTGGGTTTCATTGTTAAAAATTCCACAAGCTATATTACAAGGAGTTAATTTGTGTGTTTGTGTTATAAAACAAAGAAATAAGAATTTATAGTGGAAACGCTGTCAGAACCTTAAATATGGGGAAAATAGTGTATATTGCTGAAAACATGAATCAGGAAAATAATTAACAGAGAGGCAAAATGACGAAAAAGAACTCATGTTCCATGATGTACAGTAACTACTCATGAAAAATATTCTTTTGTGCTCCATATTCACATGGAATTTCCATCCATTCGCTGCTACCACTCTGTCACCAGAACATCAGAATTTTAAGGAAAATTTTACATCAAGTTAGGCACCAGATTGTTTCAATGCTTTCCCCCTCCCACTGTTACAAGATGAAATATCAGTATGTTGATGATAATGTCGTGATATTTAGGTGCATATCTATATGCCCATATGGACTTATGTTCATATAGGAATGAAAAATACACTTACGAAGCTAGCTGGGTATTGTTAACCAAGTACTCCAGTGGATAGCTACAGCTAAATTTGTACAGAAGCCCAGGTAAGTAGCTGATAATCGTTGGTGGGTCTGGCGTATCTATGTAGCCTGAAACATTACCTATCTGTACCACTGAGATATTCCCATAGGCATTGACACCTCGAGCTGACGATACCTATTGAGGGAGAGAGAAAATAAACATTAACAGAAGGCTAAGCACAGAACAAGAGCTACCTAAAAAAACCTCATGCTTTAATTCATAGTTTGCACAAGATAAGTCTAGGAAATCCTTTTGATTTGATAACATAAAATTCCCTGGGTTCTGCTTCTCACCTCCCCAGGGTCAGGAATTCCTAAGCATGCTGCCAATGAAATGCTGTCAGAAAAACCAATAGCTGAAAGTCAAGTATCTAGCATATACTCAGATAATGCCTCATCTGAAGTGGTCAACAAAAGCTTACTCCAGTCGCCTGTACTTGTTATACCTCAGGACACCTGGGCTCAATTCTGCTGCAGCAGATTCATTTTTCCAGTGTGGCAGACTTCTGGATACCTGTGCTATTCCACATCCCTCAGTAACGGGATAGAGCTCACTAGAATTTCTGGTGCTTCCAGAAAACCCAAGAACACCCTTTCCCCCAGCTCACACCCGGCCTCTCTCCATCCGCAACTAACTGCTCTGGAAAGAGCACTGCAGTGGTGAGGGACATGGGCAGGTAAACACGTCCCAAATTACTTTCTCATTAGAAAGTGAGAAAGTATGGGATGGAGCTTCTTTGGTAGCACTTCTCTTGAATAACTGTGTAAGCAGAGCTGGCATTTTTAACAGCTTCCCTACATAGTTTCTTAAACTTTAGAAAGATGCTTTGTTGTGGAAGAATCATTCTGATGGGTACATGAGGCATAACATTTGGAACTGAGTAGCATGGGACACATGACAGGCATTCTGATTTTTTTTTATTTTTAAAAAATAAATGAATAAAAACACACAGAGAACTCCTAGGATCTGCCTCTTGCTTAAGGAACTGCCTAGAGCATTAGTAAAATTGACTACAGCTCTATCTAGCTTTCCTCCACTTGCACATAAATAAGAGTTTGTGCCTGCTGTATTACAGATCTAGGGTTAATCCTCAGTTCTGTCTGAAAATTAATTCTCCATAAAAGTAATGAAAAGGTAAATGGGTTTTTGTTGTGAGACATAGCCAGAGATGTTTGTAATACTTCAGTCTGCAGAAACTGAAGAGAAAGCCTTCCTGCTCCTTCATCCCCTGCTTGCGGCACAGCATGCATAAGCTGAGGGAGAAGAGTAGGAAAAACTGTTTTATTTTTAGCAGCTGCTCCACTGTATTGTATTCTGTGAAGTCTGTTGGGGCCTCAGAGAGAGCTCTGCCTAGCTAGACTGAAGAGAAGTTTTTGACTGTTTCTTTTAAATAGCAATCTCTTATAATTAAATAGAAAACTCCAGGAGTTTACTATGTGGTCAACTCCAAAGAGACATCAAAAGGTTCCTGTTTGTCACACTTTTCTACTCAAAGTCATGGGGGTTTTACAGCCTTCCAGAAAAAAAATGGGAAAAAAAAATGAACTACCTGAACTACTAAAGTTCTAAAACAAAGTCCATTTTCAGACTAATTCATCATAGTGCAACACAGAACATTTCAGCCCTGTTTGACGTAGTTTTAGAATCTTAAAGCAGGCAGTTTATTATGAAAAGTGGCAAGTATCTAGGTTTGGCAACAAATTCCAGCTGGAATGAGCCATAGAAATAATATATTTTTATAGTTGTATCGAAATACCTAAAAAAAACTTACAAGTCATCAAGTCATCACTGTGTGTGATGTACACACAAACTGTACAATCAGCCCCCTCCTTTGCTTTAGGAGGGTTAAGACTTCACATTTTTTTTAGTATCCACAGTAATATAGGTTCTCTGAAGAAAATGCTATTATACTGGTAGGAAACAGATATTGGAAGTCAGTTTCTGGAACAGATTCTGGTTCTAAAAATTCATCTACAGATAAAGATCATATTTGGTCATTAACAGTATAAAGATGTTTGTTATCAGCACATTAAGCAGCAATATAAATGCAGACACTGAAGTCACACCACCAGGCAAAAGACCTTGGCACAGATGGCAGCAGCATACGAGTGAAGAATCAGAGCTGAACATATAAATCTGAAATTTCAGCTCTGCTTTTTGGTGTTTTTGTCATGAACCAAGTGGATAAGTTAGATCACACTTACTGGTTTTGCCACACAACATTCAAAATTTTATTCAAAATTTCCTATTTTTTCTAGGTCATCTTGAGCTGAGACCTTACCTGGAGGTGCATGATCTCACAGGACTACTGGCAGTGATGCCTGCAGTCAGCCTTTGCCCTAGCAGGGTTGGATATTTGGCCAGATTATGTCTGCCCTTTGTGATATTCAGCCCAAAATCAATGCCTTACCACAGACTGTAGATCTGTCTGGAAGTCCCTCTCACAGAGAAAGGAAATAGGTACCTAGGTTCCTGGTTAAACTAACCCACTCTTAAAAATACTGTTTTCATTTTCTAAATAGTTATTTGAGACATTTTGCCAAAGTTAAAAATGCTCAGCAAAAGTTTACATTTTAGAGGAAAAAAAAAATTCCCCCAAAATTTAAAACAATGAAAAGCATACTTTCTAATAAGGGCAAATTTATTTCCTACCATATCTTTTAATTAGCAACCAAGATGATACATGAACAACCTTTTCTGCTTTGGTGTATACAATATATTGCAAACTGAATAAGACCAAGTAAGCATCAGTAAGATACAGGGCTGCCAGGGCATACACTCAACCCTGTGCACCAAGAGCAATGCTACAATTTCACTTGGATCTCGTCTTACCACTAAAGTATTTCCACAGGATTCCAAAGTACTCAGATTGATGATGAAAATGACCACTGCTGGAAAGGTGTTGTTATTGATGAACCCCCTGCAGTGAGCGTCCCCATGTTTCCCATTCAGTGCCAAATCTGTTTCAGAATAACCAGAAAAGAGAACTGTGCAAAAATTTATCTTCATCGTAATTGTCTGTACTCCACAGAAGACATTGATATCTCGTTCAGCTGCAAGAAAAATACAAGAAAACACACTGTAAGGAGATGTATTTTGGCTAATTAGCACAGAATGGTTCTAACACTGCTTTTGCAACTGGTGACCCAAATCACTTTTTCAGCCTCGGTGACAGCAATATCAGAATATAAAGGTCAAAACCACATTATTTCTGAAAAGGAAAAGCAGTTTTATTTGACTGTACAACTTCATTAAAAACAAAGCAGAACTAAAATATGGTAACTTAGCCTACTATGCAACAAAACTATTTCTCCAAAGTTCCCCACCACCTCATTCAATAGCACATCCATAAATCAAAGCAATGCAGCAGAGGTGAAAACACCAGGGGTTAAATATGTGGAGTTTGACTGAATAGCCCCCTTTGGAAACAGCAATTCCCAGAGACCTAAAGAAACTCGGGAGGCTGAGCCCTGCCTTCTAGGACAGCCTTGCCAACACCTGGCATCAAAGCTGCGGGCGCTTCTCTGAGGTTGTCAAGAGTCCACTACAGTCTCAGGCTATACAGACTTTGAAGTACAATCAACAGCATATCAGAGCAATTTATTGTGGTATCTTCAAAGGTTTTTTTCTTCGTCTTTTTAAGAACTATCAACTTCAATCAAAAACCAGTCGGCTTTTGAGAGACAATGGTCAATACTACAAAGTGTCTTTCAATTTTTCACTCTGTACATTATGACAGTACAAAAGATCTAAAAAAATAGAAATTATTACAACTGGTCCATTTTTGAACAATGGTAAACACTTCTCAATTAAGAAGGTGGCCTTTTATTTCACAGTTCTGAAGACAGTTGTAACAGCCTATATATACTTGAATGGAAAATGGAAAGCATCACATTAGGATATAGGAATAAAATGATAGTTTTTTGAGCTATAAACAAAATAAAGTAGATTTATTTTAAAAAACCTTTCTTTTTTGTCTTTAGATGATGAGGGTGGTTTTGATTGGTTGGTTGGTTGGTTTGGTTTGGGTTCACTTTTCCTAGTGCTCTATAAAGTGACATATATCATTGGGTTAAACGCAAGCATTGCTTCTTTATATAACAACTCATTTACTGCATCTGCTCAAAGATTAAGTGCTATTAAAAGGGGCAGAACAACTTCAGTCAATATCATACCATTAAACCTGCTGAAATTAATTGTTTTGCGGCAGTGCCAGAACAGAGAGGAAACAAAGGCTCCATTACAACCAGCGGGCTCTTCCTTCATCACAGAGGAGCACAGGCATTTTAATTTACACTGCTTTAATAGGGGCATCAACGCCAAACCAAGCACAGGAAGTAACTGGCTAAACTCTCTTCTGAGCTACTGTGGTCTTAAACACTGTCTCTAGTACCTTTCTGCTCCCATTTACCTTCAAAGAGTATAGCAGGTTTCAAGCAATTCACCAGAAAATTCTCCTGGTTTGTACATATATGTAAAACAATTCACCTAGGGTACAAAGGACAAGAAGCCACATGCTTTGGTATCCACTGTAAGGTGACTGCCATAACAAGATGATATTATGATGGGAGAGACGGAAGAGGAAAGGCAAGAAGAGAAAAAGCCTATGGCACTTAACTGAACCACTGCACGAAGAGTCAGACAGCAACACACTGCAAATAGGAAGAGTGATATAATGTAGTCCACAATTTTTTAAACTCACTTCAAATCCTTTAAAAAGCAGGATATTACCTTACTGGTAAGGTACGATACTGTTCTTTGATACTAAGAGGATTGGGACCACACACACAAACGTAAGTTGACCTCTGCACCATGCAGGAGGAAAGCCACTGTACCAGATGGTACCTTTTCTCCTACCGCTCTACAAGG
This sequence comes from Nothoprocta pentlandii, assembly GCA_013398315.1. Taxonomy (NCBI): domain Eukaryota; kingdom Metazoa; phylum Chordata; class Aves; order Tinamiformes; family Tinamidae; genus Nothoprocta; species Nothoprocta pentlandii. The sequence continues at coordinate 483,678 of VZSG01000510.1, read as the reverse complement.
GAGTACTGCTGTTGAATTTCTCAGTTCTGCCACTCAAAAATACACAGCATTGGTTCAGAAGTGTACCTGAAACCAGATGCAAACAGAAATAACATCACATAAGATATTAAAAAAAAAAAGTCTTGCTCGCTTCTCTTGAATTAAAAATTCCTCCTATATGAGCTTAAATGAAAAAGCTTAGTTTCTGTCTGCAACACTTCTTTTCTAGTAGCAGAGAGGAGAGCAGGTTGAAGGTTCGGTCACACAGATCAGGCTTGACAGGGCCTTATGTGTACCAGCCTCTTTGTCACAGGGTGGCCATGAGGACAAAGCACTCTGCCTCTTTCTCATGCAAATCACACACAAAACACCATGTTCCTGAGGCACCTGGATACTGAGGTAACAGAGGCCATCTGGGATTAAGAGACTCATGGTAACATTAGTAGACAAGTCTATGGCCCACTCCTGCTATGCTTCCCCTCCACACATTACCAAGAATTGCTCTCCATCTAGCAGAAGATCTGACAACAGCTCTTCAGAGCATCATGCACCTTTTTTGGTTAAATTATCCGTCAAAGATACATATTTAAAATCAGCTTTCTGCTGTATGTGAGCCTCTTCTTGGATTGAACCACTGCTTGATAGTGAATTAAAATGTGGTGGATGTGCAAAATCTGCAACGTTTACAGCAAGGGCCTCATGAACAAAATCACTGGGTTTCCCTTTCTGTAGTCAGCCATGCTGCTGTGGTTCCGCTCTTCCAAACCACTCCAGTATTAATGCTTTTACTTACTGCAAAGCAGAACTAGAGCCAAATTAACAACTGTAAAATGCTATCAGGAAACAAATGTGCTCTTCTTGCATCTTCAAATGATGGCAAGATTTGACATTACTGCATTTTCTCTAAAATACCTATCCTGTACTGTAACAAGCCACAGAATTTTCTATCTACCAGGATGTTTTCTCTCCAGCACAGCCATTTCACACCAACACTCTAAAAAAGAACTGTAAACAACAGAAATAAAAGTCCTGCCTGCCTAATTAGTAGGCATCTTATTCATGCAGCACCATCCTGTACAGATGTCACTGAAATGGTAGTAAGAACCAAATTAGAAACGGATAAGCCACTGCCCCTTCACTGGGGTTCCTTTAGGAAGGCTTAATTTCTACTTTTTGCTGAGGATAACTTCCTGAATTTCTGTCCTTCATGAATTTTAAGGGATAAAAAAAAAAAAGGGAGGAGGACAGGGGGAGAGAAAGGAAAACATCTTTAACAAGCAACAAAATCTCTGCAATCTCTACCACAGGCCTCAGCCAGAAAATTCCCTCTCAGTCCATTTCTGGAATTCACGTTGACAACTATGAAAAGCCATTATGCAGAAGAAATAAAGAACAGGGGAAAAAAGGGTCATATCCAAAGGCCCTGTGAGCAGTATCACAACCTCAAAAATCCAGTTTGGAAGCATTTTTCCTTTGATCTTCTTGTTCCCCCACTCAGTTCATTTCTGAACTCTGAAAGCAGTCAGTGGTCAAGGTCTGAAACGAGTCCTGGATCTAGTGAAATTATAGTGGAGAAAAAGTCTGCCTCGCCCAGCACAAACTTCTCACCCATCTTCTGGGGGATCCTGAAGCCACAAAAAAGATCCCCACCAACCCCACAAAGCTCTGTGAGTCTCACTGAATTACACAGTAATTGCCCTCCTGCAAGCTGAAAATACCACCTTCAGAAATTTCAGGATAAGGGGTTTTAAAATATAAAATAAAAATAAATAAACCAGCAGCACCACACAAACCTCACAGTGCATGCCTAATATAGGAGAATTCTTCTTCCTTAGCTCACAAAATCAGCACTAAGATGGCTAACTGAATTCCAGGCTTTCTCTTTACTGCTTGAAAGTCACAAACAGGAGAGCATATGGCTCAATTCTCATCTCCCATGGGAAGGAATCGGAAAAGGGTAAGGGAAAAAAGGGCATATTGGAGTCCATGTTTTTGCTTGTTTGTTTATTTTTGAGGTAGAAGACAACAAGCAGCCCCTAATAGCTCACAGTAATAGCTGTCTAAAATTCATGGGTATCACACTGCAAATATCTCCTTGATAGAGAGCTACTACAAAAAAAATAATAAAAACAGAATTAATGGAAAAATACAAGCAAACATAGAGAAAGGAATCGGAACTTCCCTCCAGCCGTTGAAATCCTCTCAATAAACTTGAAACTGTAGTAGGACAAAGACTGCACGAAAAACTATGAAATATGGATCTGACATAGATAGGCACAATCCACTCACACTTTTCCAGGGATGCTCATAAAATTTTGCCTAAGAAGGGAGACTTATAGGCATGTTTGTGAAAGATCAGTTAAACAGAAATTTTTGCTAGTGATGAAGAAAACCTGTTTGATCTTCTTTGCGTGTCCTGCATTTCTCTACTCTCCATATTCACACCTATTAAGTATAAAAATAATCAAACCTGCTGTTGTTTTTTATTTCCACAAAGCCCCTAGCAGTGTGGTGCTAACACAGGTAACAGTAAATACAGATGGAAGGCTTTCTGATGATTCAGATTTAATAAAAGAACTAATCCTGTCTGGGGGGGGAGAAAAAAAAATCAAAGCTATTATTATTCAGAAAAACAACAACAGTGAAAGGTTTTACAGCATAATATTGTCGCCACTAAACCATTTGATTCAATTGCTGTCTCAGAAAAGCAGGATACGAATACCAGAAGGTATTTGCAGTATTATTATTCTGTCCAAGAAGCAGAGGCAAGAGGAAGAATAAACCACGTAACAGAGGCTAAAACATCCTTTAGCCAGGTAAACTCTGACATACATATTGCCAAGACTGAAATTTCATTTCCAGTTCTCGTTGTATGGGGAGCTCTGGGCATCTAATATCCCCAACACAATTTAACCCCTGTTTTTTCACAAAGGTATGAGTGTACTTTATATAGGATACATCCCATTGCTGCAGCTCTCCCTAGCCATAGGCTTAATGAAGAATTGAGTCATTGAATTTTGCCTTCAAATGCATCTTCCTTGAAATTTTATATATACTTTTTTTTTTCCAGGTATTTCAGTAAGAGGGCAAATATCATATTACCTTATTGGGTTACCTTACCCAATTAAAACATGAAAAAATCCCAGTTATAAGTGTCAGATTCTTAAATCCTTAATGAAGATCTCCAGCACAGTGACCACCAGTGAATGCTTTGCACAGAATAAAGCTCTGGTAAAAGCAGGTCAAACTCCATGGGTGTCAGGGAAGTACTCTTCATTAATATTAGCCTGAATTTGGCCCATTGTGCATTAATAAAAATGTAAAGTGCAACATTAGAGAAGTTCATTGTCACTGAGACGTTTCACACTCATTAAATGTGAAGTCCTATCCCTAGGCACCACACAGATCTAAAGCTTCGTATTTAAAAATAATCCCTACTTTGAACCAAGACAATAAAGAAGCCATTACGAAGAAGTCTATTAAATACTTACCAGGAAACCTGCTATGGAGGTTAGCATCACAGTTGTATCCATTGAACTGAGCAGTCACCGAAAGCACTTTAACTGTCAGCAGGAGCAGTAACCATACCTGTTCCATTGCAAAACCTAGCAAAACATTAGGTCGTTATTACATGCATCTGTTCATTGCATTAAAGACACTCACTGCAAACATTTAACACTCAGGAGGAGATGGTCTCCAAAGGAGCGGGGAATAGAGATCATAGACTTTTAAGAAAGGGGCCCACTTCTCTGCTTCCAAGTAATGGGTGATTTCTATTAACTGCTATGGTGGTTAATTGCAACTTGCAGCAAAAGAGATACCCCAAGATGGTATAAAAAGAAAACACAAACATACAACCCCTTCTTCCTCAAAAAATAACACATATTGATAGATTATGGAAGTGTTTAGGTATTTACACATTAATTGCCTTTTTTGGCACTTTTCTTGTAAGAAAAAGTTGAGAAAGGATACTTAATTAGAGAGAACAATAGTTAATTCATGCAAGTCCTTGAAAACTGGCAATAGAGATAAATGATTTGTTGTTTAACTCTCAGGCCTAAGAAGTTAGTCCAAGTCTAATGATCAAAAATCCAGTCTTTGAAGAATGCGAGCAAATGCATTGAGCTCACATACTGAGCCAATGTAGAAACTTCCATTTACTTAAATCATATCTGACAATCAGACTACAAAGATCAAAAACAAATAAGTTGTTAATATTTTCAATAATTCTTTCTGTTGGGAAAAGACCTGCAGCACAACTGAAAATAAGTCTGATTCACATGTATTTGTCACAAACGTCCCAAAGCATTGAGGGCTATGTCCATGGATTTAAGTATTACTTATTACTAATATATTTAGAGTATTTTATAGTCATATAAAACTTCTCTGCTAACCTGGAACCCAAATACAGCAGTTGCAAAGCTTTCAGTTTTCCTAGACAGAAATTGAGTACCCTTACTGAGGAAGTTTGCTTTCTCTAACACCATAGATCTGGAGGTGTTGATGTCCTCTGAGTGGAGATCCAAACTCCTCATGGACACAAAGCACCTGGAGGCAGCCACACCAAGCATGGCAAGCAGCTATCATCCTTGCCAAGAGGAGCTGGCAACAGCACTGGGAGAGTGTATCTGAGCCCAACATCCTCTCTTGTAACTGGATCATTTCTGGCTAGACAGGGGTCTGAGCTAAAGCCTCCTGAAATTCACAGAAAGGCTTCCACTAGATTTCACATCAGGATCACAGAGAATACAAACTTGAGATTTAAAGACATGTACTGAGAGATATTAATGCTGGGATGCCCTCCTAAGTGTTCCTTAGCAGCAAACAACCCAACTAGACCCAAGCATGGAGCCAAACTCTACCGAAGAGATCAGAAGGGCATTCAAACTCGCTCCTGGGCAACTCTACTCAGAAGTGCATGGAATAAGAATGGAGTGAAAACACCCTGCTATAATTTCCTGTTATGAATTTCGTCACACAGGTGTAATTCTTGCTATCCCATGCAAAAGAAGTTTTGCTTTGCAACATTCACACAAATTCCAAATCAGCACTTGATCCATGGCAGTAACGTAGTCTCACTGAACCTCCAGGAGATACACAGCACTAAACGAAAGCCATCTTTGACCCTCTACTCTTTTTTTTTCCCCATTAGATCCCTGTGGAGGCTGACAACATCTGCAGGTAACGTTAATAAAGAATTATGAAAGCACATGCAAAGGAATAAAATTCTTAACTCAGTTGCTAAGAAACCTCTGCATTTTTCTTGATCTGCTAACCCTTTCCATCACTCATAGGTGGAAAACTAGGTATTGTGTTATGGGCATTCTTCCTTCTGGTTTTTTTTGAATTACAAAATTTTGCATTCTATTTCAAAAGAAACATACTGACATCTCTCCTGTGTAACAGAGCCTCTCCTCTGCTTTACAACAGTTACTCGGATAAAGCACGATTATTATTCTGTTGTATATGAGCTAGCTTCCAGTGTCCAATATCCATTATAGCTGTAATAAATCAAAGGCAATTTCACGAGGTATAAATCTGACTTCAGTTTCTTAATTGCCGTGGTATTTTCTTGCTACAAGGAAGAGGGGGGAAAAAATATGTATATATTTGAAAAGGATTTAATGATACTCAAAAAAACAGTGTTTTTACCTTTGTAACTGGTATGATTTTAGATGAAAAGCAGAACTTACAGTAAATTCTAAAATTCTGATTATTTATCTTTGCTGATGTGCTTCTGAGGAGGGAGAAAACATCCAGCATAAATCAAACTAATACAACCATTAATGTTCTGCTGCTTACTGGCTATTGATTCATCTGCGTATGGATTAACATGCAGATCCACATCAAGAGCTGGGCTGACTCCTGCTCATTTTAGTTAAAAAAAAAAAAAAAAAAACTTGGGAACGAGCATTATTTATTTCTGTTGAGAAAACTGCATGGCCAGAAAATTTCTCTTGAGAAAATTGCATGGCTAGCAAGCCAGAAAGTACCCTAAGGCCACTCTTACTTATCCTTCCACCCCAAAGTAAAATCAGCTATATTTGTCATTCCTGTTTGTCCAGCCTGTTGCTAAAGGCCTCCAGCAAACAATTTCTCAATTTAAAATGCTAAATTCCCAGTCTCCCTGATTTATATAGCCATCCTAGGCAAAAGATTTGTACCATACTGATATTGCTGAATATTTATCTCACTCAATTGATGAAAACAGAATGCTTTATCAAAACAGTAACAGAACACCAAAGTCTTACTGTCATTACACAAACATGAAACAAAACTTCCCCTTTGGAAAAAAGGGAAAAAAAGGAAATATTCAAATGTCAGCTACAGTGCTGTTTACAACCTGCAACCATGGTCATGTAGAAGACATTTAGAAGGCCCTTCTACCAAATCTCCCTTTAACCTGACATGCAGTGTTTAACTCTCTTTTTGGAGGGAAAAAACTCAGTGTTTCTAAATACACACACACACACAGATACATATATATATATATATACACACACACACAAATATTGCCCAGCAGCAATATATTTGGTTGTTAAAAATACAACTATAAGACAGTTTCATCATTCAAAACAAAACAATATCATACTGCAAGGGAAATCTGATCCTTTCAGGCTCTGAAACTCTTAATAGACAAGCCGAGTTTTGCTGATAGGCTGGGTACATTTTGCTGATGTACCCAGAGCTCTCACTGGGGTTCGCTAAGCATCTTCAAAGAACTCTTTTGTTTTCATAATCTACCACTCTTATTTGTGACACTCCCCTGTAGTGCTTAGGAGCACTAAAATCTTCTCATAGCCACTTAAATCACTTCTGTATATTTCCACATCCACCCATCCATCTAAAGATCTCTTCAAAATAGTTTCGGCATTTTCTATTTAGGAAAGGATGTACTTGGAAATGAAGATGAGATTTCATGTAGGATTTTCACTGACACCAAAAAAAGTTCACTTGATGACTAACTTGAGCTCTAATGACAAAAGAGATCTTTAAAGACAGGCTACAGAAAGAGATAATTGGGGATTTAAAGACCTATCAAGCATGGTTAATAAATAATTTAATGAACTGTGATTCATTTAGATTTCTAATACAACTGATAACAGGAGAAAAAAAAAAGAAAAAAGAAAATACACTTCCAAGTCCAAAATATTTAGGTTTCAATGGAGTAAAATGACTAATTTTTCTGCATGCTGAAGCAGACAGGTTATGAATCTCTACTTCAAGGTTATTTATATATTCAGGATTGAGTCATACTGCAGGTCTTACTTTTCCATACTGCATGTCACTGAAGAGTACAGAAAGGTGAACAGTTGCAAAGTGCTCTCCTCAAATTATCTTTCACCATTTCACAAAGCCTTCCTCCTGCTTTCACAAATCTTGCCATTTCAAAAAGTGTGCACAAGTTTCATAATAAAGATGTTTATAACTAAAACAAAGGCCACTTTGCGTTCAATTTAGTATTTGATTTTTGTAGAGCACCAGTGGTTTTGCCTGCCTAGACTCTCCCTTCTTTCCCCCTCTTGTATCACCTGACATTCATTTGTCCTCTTCTCTTGTACTACCTTTCTTGAGATTCAAAAGGATCTTCAGAAAATTTCCATTATGAACAATATTCGCTACTGATTGAGCCCTACATTTCCATGAAAATTCATTTGTGAGACAGTCCTGACTTCTGCACATTATCTACTTCACATATTCATCTGTATTTTATGAGAATAAATTACTATTTATTGCTTGTGCTCCATCTTCCATTCACAGAATGCAACAGTTCTACAAAATAACAAGTTAATATTTATGCCTCCTTATTGAGTAAGATTTTCTAACAGAAAATAATTAAAGGGAATAATGAAAACCGGACTGAAAATTGTAGATGTGATATATTTATGATAGAGTTTGGTGAAACATTTGAAAGCATTTCATATACACCTGGTAACTGCCTAAATGCTCCCTAGCAGAGTGTATAAGGTCCCTACAAGGAACAGAACAGAAATATTACTTTTACCCATAAAAATATTTCAAAAGATAATTTATATTACTTGATGGGCAGTATTTCTCTCAGTCATCTCAAAATGGAATACTTCATCTTTCAGTTTCCGTCGTCTCACTCGTCTCTGCATCTGCACTCTCTTGTATAGTGTGAATTACATTAACTGCACCTTTGCCAGGTCTTCCACAACTGCTTTCCTTTTAGACCTGTGCTGGGTCATTTGCCATCATCTAACTGGGGGACACAAAGAGAAGAGCAACCATCTCTCAAAGAGTACCTGAAATACTTCAGCAGTAACATGTATACAGTACGTTATAGCTGATTATACAAAGTAGTGTTTTCACTGCAGTCTTCAATTCCTTTTCTTTCTGCTCTTCCTTGGGTCTTCAGATTCTGACAAAATAGGACTTGGAAACTTAGGGTACCCATTTTGAACAACGCATCACCAGTGATCCTTTCATTTTTCAAAAGGCTTATTAATAGAAATAAGGGCATGACTTTACCTGAGATGCAAAGAATTTCTCAGGATTAATAGATGTATCTATACCTATATCCGATAAATACAATATATAGTATATACAACTATGGTGTAGATATATCATTTACATATAACAATACATATACATATAATGCATAAGTGCATACACACACATATATATACACACATAATAAAACCCTGAAGTTCAGTACTTTTCCAAATGGAAGGCTACAAAACCTAACCAGCAACATAGTTAAACCTGCAAACAAACTTGTAATCCCAAAAGGGGAAAAATAGGGTGGTTTTGGTTTGGTTTTAATGGGTAAAGTGTTTACTATATCCCTGTTCAGTATACTACGTATTTACTATCTGTGCAGCACACATTGATTTTGGTTGTTAAGCCCTACTTAAGCCTCCACTAAAACTAAGCGGAAGCTTTACCCGAACAGAAACTAAATTATAACTAACATCTGAAATGCCAGTAGATTTTATAAATGAAGCATGCGCTTATGGAAAAAAAAATTGACAATTTCTTTTAAAAATAAAGAAATAAAACCAAAAAAAAAAAAAAAAGGAAAGAGAAAGACATTATTCCCTGCAAATGGAGCCGCACAAAAATTTCAATCTGAAGTGTGGTCAGTTTAAAACAACTTCAAACTGGACTAAAGTGCTACACGGAAGGCTGAAGTTCAAGACCATAAGCAGATTTATATTCAAACATCCACAGTTCTCTTACAAATGGAAATGTAATTCTTGCCATTCTAAGCCTTGCTGAACCAAAAGATATACCTTATTCTTTATAAAGTCTATTTATGGCAATGGAAGTTACATGTTTATGATGGATGGACAGTCAAAGGCATTATACACACACAGTTCAAAATCAAATCAACATGTTCTCTTTGTTCACTATTGCTAGAGATCTCTGGATGCACTGAAGTTTTATGTTCTGTTCTTAAAAGAAATTACTAAAAAAAAAAAAATCACATATTTACAAGGTAAAAAAACAGAGTGATCAGATGAAGGACTATATGAAACATTTCCAAGAAATCCATGCAAAATAGTACAACTGAGGACATTAACGTTAGATTAATACTGAAATATAGTAATTAAAGCATAAATGTACCCCACAGCTATTTGTGCAAGAGACCAAACATTTTGATTTTCTACATTTGCTTTTAAGATGCCTGAAATGGAAGAACAATCTGTTTGTCTTCCACTGTGTGCTAAAGAGAGTTATTTTAGCTGTTTCTTACATCCATTAGTAAAATACACTCCAAATGTTCTGGCTACCTTTCCACCATCCTATTCCAGATTATGTTATTATAGTTATGCTTATACCAAAGAAACAGTTGAATTCTAATTTAAAGACAGCCAGAATACTTGTTTTGCTGTCTCATAAAAAATATTTGAATAAACTGTTTCACAGGGAATACTGTCAAGATGTATTGAGACATTTAAAAGGCCTAAGGCCTCTGGAAATGCAAGTCTTTTACAAATCATAACCATCATATCCTACAATAAAAGTGGGTGATACTACGCATCTGACGGATAGGCTAAACATTTCAAATTTACATTTGAAACTAGCTGTTTCTCACTCCATGGCTATTAGCTGCCTCAACAAGACATGAAAAGATGTATGAAATTCAAAGTTTCCGAGATAAAAGTGAAAAAAAAAAATCCTCAACCACACAGGAAAGGTAGTCCTTCCAACTCTGCTGTTCTTCCAACTTGCATGAATTAACCACTATTTCCCAAAGGAGATTCACAGAGATATGAAGTGCAAAATGCTGTCACTGAGAGGAGATCTGAGAGGAAAACTGGGCTGATGGAAATGATTTACTGGACTCTAACTACATAATTCTGAAAAACAAAACAAAAAACCCTCTTACTTCCACACTCTCCACATTGCCTATTGAAGAGGAGAAAATAAATAAATAAAAAGGCATAGCAGGAGACCTAAAGTTCACTTTAAGATTTGAAGACTGATGCAGTAATCGGAAAGGATCTTCTTAGCCCACAAAGTTTCAACTTCTTTTAACCACCAAAACCCACATGGATTGACTTTTTGCCCTTAGCTCTAAATTTTTTGTTTGCTTGTTTAAACTCTTGTGTATTAAAAGCTAGATCCCTTTGTGTAACTTTGGTGAATCCAACAAGAAATGCCAAGAATATAAATTTACTGCAAACAAACAGCCCATTAAATTCGCTGCACACCTGAACTGATATAAAGCTAAACTAAAAAGTAGTATTGGATTTTCCAGTCACCACTCTGGCCAAAAGAATATCATGAATAAGAAAAAAATTTATACTTAATGATTAAAATTAACGGCTAATGGAACAAGGACCATCCTGTAATCATGCATCATATGTCACCAACTATGCACTGGATATTATATATAAAATAGAAGAGGATGGCTACCTTTTTTTTATTATCAAAAGAGCTGGTTAATTAATAGTTTGGTTAGTTAATCCAAAATAGAATTCAAAATAGAAATGAAGGAAATGAAGGATATGAGTGAGCTGACTTTGCTCTCTTGCTCCTATTTTAAATTATGTTCCTTGGTCAGTTTTAGCAGAGAGGTGCCAATTTACAAATCGGCAGGAGGCTAAAGCCTTAAGATCTTTAGAATGAAATTCATGAGCAACAAACAATCCTGCATGGGCAAGCCAGGAGCATCCCCAGACGCCAGAATGAACAGGATGTTTCTAAGCTTAAAATACATTCTCAAAGCACACACATTTGGTCTACCAATTTTCTTCTCAGGCCAACGATCATTATGGGGTCCTGTTAGCTAGCAAATTTACAGAGACCATCAAATCACTTGATATAGGCCACTAAAGAGTCATCAGATGCTAATGGCCTTCAGATGCCTCTAACCATGGTCTGGATTCAAAGCCACTGAGCTAGTAATGAGATACTTAATCCTATTGCCTGTCCCAGGAGCCTTGCAGTCACGTGGGCAGATAAAGAACTAAATGAGTACCACTACTTAATTACTTTTTTTTTTGTAATCTTTTTGAAGACAGCAATATAAATATAAGTCTTCAGTAAATAATGCTTGGCGTCACTAGCAAGTAGATTATACAGCAGCCATCTGGTTGTAGCTTGAAAAGTTATCATTAAAATAAGGTTTCCCTGACAAAGAGCAGTAAGTTTATGGCATCAGGCTGACTTTAATTTCCCTACTTTAGGAACAGAAATTACACAATAAAGTTGTAGAACACACTGGCAGTACAGTATGGCCTTATCTAATCATTAAAAGATCAACAAGTTTGGGATAAATAATGCTGCTAATCTCTCCCCCTAAGAAAGTATCCCATACTACGGGTTACCTTTGAAATTGAAGTATATGCTAGGTGTTCCCAGGTTTATATCTAAACAGACAAAATTTTCCACAGTGAAATAGAAAATATTCATTTATGGATATTTCTTTCACCATGTTTTGAGTCCCGCTCAAAAAAAAGGCAAAACACAGTTTGAAGTAATTTGCAAACCAAACTGTAAAACAAGCCTGAGGGATACTGCTCAGGACTCGGATGAAAGAAAACCAAGTATGTCACATGCTGATAAAGTGCTCTTTGATCTAGAGCACACAAGCAGGGCTAACAGTCCCATCTTTTACTGCTCACAGGCCACGATAAAGTTTCCTTTTGCAGTACATAGCAAATTACAGTAACTACATCAATTTGGACTGTATCAGTTCACCATCTTAACCAAAGACTTGATTTAAAATCCCCGTATCTTCACTCAAGAATATAATCATTATTATTACTTTTTTAAAAAAGAAGGAGTAATTATCATGTCCAGTCACTTTTGTGACCAGAGACAATGTCATCTCTACTAAGCGAACCCATGTCTTTTGACTGCAGTGGGAGACAGATAAGAAGCCTTGCTTATCAAAATTTTCCTCCATCAACGCAACTATTATGAGAACCGGCTGACTGACACCACAAGCTGGATAACATTGTCTCCTTCGGGCAATTGTTCCCCTCCTGAAAGCACCTGGATAAGGTCTGAGAGGAAACTGCAGCACCACAAGGGGTTTGTAACCATCTCCTGCTCACATTAGGAGGCCGGGTCTGGCCTGGGTACTTTTAAATAAAAGCTAAGTTGAGAAGGAAATCACATCTCTCTTCACAGCTGGATGCTAATTTGCTTTCCTGTTTTCATGAGCTGTTGCCTGTGAACTTCTTCCCTGACCAGCTCCTACTGAGATTTACCAGTGAGGTAAATTTACCTTGCCTGATAAGTGATAAGGAGAGGGAGAAAGGAGAAAAAAAAAAAAAAGAAGAAAAAAAAATGAAATGAATAATTTGATTTTATGGATTTTACCATTATTTTAATAAGTTCCAGGTGGCTGACATGGTGGGCACTTACCCAAATTCCCTGTAGCTCTTGAGTCAGCTGTACTCCATCTATCCTGTGCTCCTGCATGTGACCAAGTGCTCAGCTTCTCTGCCTTGCAGAACTTTTTCTGAAAACACTCTGAGCCTGTGGATGGGGGAGAAGAGACTCATTATGAAAAATCTTTTTAAAATAGGTCTGGATTGTAGATGGGAAAATTTGACAGGTCTCAGAATACTTTACAAGCCTGTTCATCACCATACTGAAACCTGAGCAGGATCTTTATGGTGGTTTTTTTCAGTCCTCTGCCTCTTTTTTCTTGCAGCCTTTTGATCTCCTTCTTTCCACTGTATGAAGATTTTCAGAGGTCCATATGGGGCAAACAATCAACCTGGAGAGATTATTCTGTCATCAGCTTGTTGAGGGAAAACCTTGTCTTCTTAAAAAGAGGGGCGGGAGGAAGGAGAGAGAGAGAGAGAAGCACTGAGATAGGATCAGTAGCTAGTCTGGAGGGTTATCAATGTACCCTTGTGTGCTGTGAGAAGTGCCTAGCTTTTTCAGTTCTGGGTTAAATTCACAGCACAAAGCAAAACAAAAGCAAAGAGAGCGGTATTTCGTGCTGCGACGAAAATGTGATATGGGGGTGTCATTGTGAATGCAGGTGTCAACAGAATGATAATTACTAACAGGACATCCATGCACACAAAGCCAAGCGTGCACAAAAGCGAGGATCAAGCTGCTAGAAACTGAGCCTGCTTTATAACATCTACCCCTGTATCTCTGGAATTTGGGAAGGGGGGTGGGGGTGCTTAGGTCCCTTTTGGTGCATTGGATTCATCCCTCCTCCTGCCTCCTTTCATGCCCTCGCTTCAGTCTTCCTTTCAGCTGTCTATATGTGGAAGCCCTAGTTATGATTTAGTCAGGGAAAATGGGAGCTCACAGCCCTTGGCACCGCAGAGGAAGCCTTGAGGCATCCACATTTGTTGGGGTTTAGAGGGTTTTCTTAGAGTAGGAAAGCCCTGCTTCTGCCAGGCCTGCACTTAGGCCAGGCCCTCTTCAACATCGAATCAATACTGAGTGCACCTTCATGGCAAGCCTGGCAGGTCCTTAAGAGCAGCAATGACAATGTAGGGTGACACTCAAGTGTCCCACAGGGGCACCAGCCTTGGTAAAGCAGCACTGCAGGAACCCCTAAAGACCCTTGAGTCTGCACATCCCCCAGAAGTTTTACTGGATCCAGTCAGAGTTTTGTTTTGGGGAAGATCCAGTCCATAAGAACACATTTCTGGAGAAGTCAGGTACCAAAGGGCTCTCTTCTGCCATACACTTCTAAGTGTTCATTCAGGCATACAACCTATAATGTTAATATTGGTTTGGCTGGGTAAGTACTCAAAGACTAAACCTGACTTTACAATACGAATAACATAACATGGCTTTGTCTAGGGCAGCCTTGGCCCAAAAAGAGGTGTATCAAAGGAAATGCAGCTATGAAAGGTTCCCTGCTTTTACTTCATATTAAGTGTTCAGGCAGATATGAGATCTTGAAACATAAATCGCTAATAAATTACCTCAATGTCACATCAGCTTCATAAACAACAGCATTTAAAGCACAGTCTACCCTTTAAGTAGGTTTCCAAAGCATAAACCTTCTGAGATATATTTTTTAAAGATTCAGTCTCAAAAATCATCCTTTGCCCTTTGGCAAGATGACTAAAACCCTCAGATCACCTCAGGACGCCGCGTGCAGTGTCGCTGCATCGTCGCTAACAGCAAGGGGCTGCTTCCCTTCACAGGGTTCTGAGGGCAGCGAAATCCCGGGCTGGCTTCAGAGCTGTCACCTCATGTTCTCTTAGTGCAGACCAGAAGCCTGGGACACTTGCAGAAAAGCACATATTGAGAGAGGGTAAGTGCCTTCAGCCATGTGCTCCCATCCCCAAACAGACCACACAGCTTGGAAGGGCAGCAGTTCAGCCCTAAACCTGCTAAGGTTTAACAGGGAAGAGGAAAACCAGCTCCAACGTGTTCCAGCAGTAGTTAACTGCACTTGTTATTTACAGAGAGTGCCATCAACCTCCTGTACTTTGTAGAAACAGGCACTTCACCACTACCCTACTGGACTATAAACGATCCAAAGAACATGCTTCATGCGCCCATAAAGCGCAAGCTTCTCTTTCCAAGTTCTCCATAAATAACAGTATTCAGCAATTTCATAGCTATATAGTGTGTTATTTATCTACCCTTTAAATTTAAAATGAGAAGAAATCCCTGTATTCATTAACATGGAAGAATAAAACAAACCCAAGCATTTCACTGTTATTCCTCAGAGGAGCCTCCCCCCTAGTATTTGATTCTCTAATCTTACACAACATATTTGTAGAGAAATTATTTTTGCTAGGTGAAATATTCAATAGTTCTTTTTTTTCCAAGTGTTGTTCAGTACAATTTCAAACAGTTTTTCTAGATAAAGTGAGTAAGAGCATAATACCATGAATATACCAGATAAAAAGCAAAATGTTTGCTCAACACAGTTTTCCAAATGTGCTTTATTATTACCTATAAGAACATCTTGCTCATTTCAAACTCTAAATCTGTCTCAATTCCACCTTTTTTTTTTTTTTTTTTTTTTTTGAGGGAGGAGGCAGAATGTTGTACATTATTTGATACTTCTAAAAGATAATTTTTGAGGATTTTCGCATATGGTTCGATTAGAATTTTTAACCTTTAGTATTTGAGCTTTCTCTTTTTCATGCAGGAAGAGACAAATGCATAAGCAAAACTACTTCTCCTCCCTCCTTACCCAGGATTTAGGAAGGCCTCACTCACCTGCGATTTGCTGTTGACATCCAAGTATCTGTACGTAAATTAAAAAAAAAAAAAAAAAAATCAATGGGAAAAGAGCACATCACCAGCAAGAGAGCAAGTACAAAAATTTGTATTCATAGTGGAGTTAGAAAGGGTCTATAGGGATCACCTAGTTCACCTGGAACTCCAGTGCCAGCTCTTTCAGCCTCTCCTTTTACGAGAGATGCTCCAGTTCCTTAACCATCTTGGAGGAGCTTTGCTGGGGTCACTTCTGAAATTTAATGTGTCTCTTGTACTGCAGCGCCCAGACTGTCCCAGCACTCCAGACGCAGCCTCACCAGGGCTGAGTAGAGGACAAGCATCACTTCCCTTGACCTGCTGGCAACGCTCTTACTGATGCATCCCAGGAGATCATGGGCCTTCTTGGCCACAAGGGCACATTGCTGGCTCATGGTCAATTTCTTGTCCACCAGGATCCTCAAGTCCTTCTCCACAGAGCTGCTTTCCAGCAGGTCAAACCCAGTCTGTTCTAGGGAGGTTATTCCTAGGAAGGTTATTCCTCCCTCAGGGCAGGACCCTGCACTTGCCTTTGTTGAACTTCATGAGGTTCCTCTCTGCCCATCTCTCCAGCTGTTCCAGGTCCCTCTGAATGGCAGCACAGCCCTCTGGGGTATCAGCCACTCCTTCAGTCTGGAAAAGTTCACATGCATGCTAAATTAGGGTAATGATCTGTTCATTATATAATTTCAGAATTAGCCACATTAACATTTCCCTTACAGTGATAAAAAATCTTATGTTATGTCTCAATTGTCACCTACTATGCAGTAATGGAAATATCCTACATTTTATTTTGTTAGGTTTAGGCCATTATTAGAACACTACCATGAAATATGAAACCCCATCCATGAAATACAAAACTTAATAAATTCAGCTTCTAAGCAAAGAAATCAAACATTTCAAAACAAATTATTCTTTAATTCTACAACTCATCTTAAATTCCCATACTCTGTTCAGAGTGAACCATTCCTTAGGAGGACTTTGCCTTGTAGGGAACGGGTTCTGACGCACACCGCTTGCCGGAGGGTTGGCAAAATTAATTCTGCAGTCTGAACAACCTTTTAAGTGCACAATTCAACCAAAATATATTTCCATTGTTTAGAAGCAGAGGAATTTGATACATGATTAGACAACTAGTTTATCTGGTCCCATGTCCTGTCTGTAATATAACCCAAAGCCTAATTATTCAAAAAAAAAAAAAAAAAAGTTCAGAAAAAAAGCAGCATGCTGGAATTGTATCACTCGAAAATGTCTTTCCCATGCACACACAAAAAAAGGATTATATTTAGATCTTAAATTTTGAACAACAATACACCTTACACCCATTATTACAGAGCACAACAACTTCACATACTCTCGTTTCATCTTAAGTCACTAGAAAAATATTTTAATATCATTAATAAAATGCCTAAGACTACTTACATTCTGCATCCACTTTTATTAGTTCTTATGTTAGAACAGATATTAAGCAGGCACAGTCTCAAGGATTTCCTTTCTAAATATTATCATTATCAATGTATAGCCACTATGTCGTATCCCACCTGCTGCTTTTCCTGCCAGGCCTGCACTTGCACTTTCAGGTCTCTGTACAAAACAATGAAATTTTGGAGGCCTCTAAACATTTCATATTCCTACTCCAGCTGCTGTGTGTCACTCATTTGTATTCATTCGCATTTAAAAATCTACACACTTTTGCTTTCCTACTCATTTCTCAGTATCCAGTCCTTTGGTAAAAGCTACTCACACTCCTACTCTGTTTTCTTTTATGAATCATCAGATTTATTTAGTAGCAAGTACATGCAGACAAACAGTTTATATTACTCTTTCTATACAAAATCAGTGCTTTCTATATCTGCAGGAAAATAAACATACCACATAAGAGAAAACTTTGACCAGATTTACCCATACAAAACCTGGGCTTAAAAATTCCAATGTGTATTTACACTATTGACATCTAGAGAGAGAAAATATTAGTTTTAAACAACTGAACAGCATTCAGTCTCAGAGCCAACTAGCTCACAGCTCCCCTTGCCAAAACATCTAATGCAAACTGTTGGCAAAATGCAGTGAACACATGAGAAAGACGACCATGAAACTATACTCGCAGTGAAACATCACAGAAAACCAAAATCCAACGTACATAGTTTTTTATCAAAAGTAATAATATAACTCAAATTAATGATAAATACTCCTGACATCACTCAGTTTCATCTAAGCAAAGACCATTGGTGTATAAGCCCCTGCTAGTCATGCTAGCACACAGCCATATACATGAAATCCATCGCTCCAGTATCAGCAGAAGTAAACTTGAATGAGGAAGAGTTGTGGTAACAAACTGTGAATCATATTTAAGAACACAAAAACAAAACTTTAGCAACAAAAATAATTCCAGCTTCTCTGGATTTGTACATTTTCCCAGTGCTTTAGAAAAGCATAAAAAATAAAAAAGCTTCTTGCACTGAAATTACTCTTCATATAACAATTTGTTTACTTCCTTTCTAGACCTCTAGGCCCACAGCCACAGAATCTACATCCAGCTTCGTATGTGAGTTTCAGCTCACCAGAAGGGTGTTTTGAAAAATGGTTTTTATGTTGACCATAACAGAGCTGGCAGTATGCAGCAACAGCAAAGCTGGAATGAAACTTCCTGTTGGACTAGGGCCATTCTTACAGACAATTTTGCTTTATCCCTAAATCTAACAAAAATAGAAATGATTCCCTTACCAAACACTTGCCATCTCATCATCTTTACACCCCAAAATTACACTGTCCCAACATGCACACTTTATGAAAAGTTTGTTTGTGAGCCTAGCTGTTCCAAAAACATTTTCAAAGATACACACACTTTAAATATAGTCAGATTAACTCTAAGCATTAATTTCCATTTTTTTAAACTGCAAGAGACTCTTGTCTGAATCCATTTCATAGAATCATAGAATCATAGAATGCTTGAGGTTGGAAGGGACCTCAGAGGTCATCTAGTCCAACTCCCCTGCACACGCAGGGTCACCCAGAGCACGTGGCACAGGGCTGCATCCAAGCGGGTTTTAAAGGTCTCTAGAGAAGGAGACTCCACAACCTCTCTGGGCAGCCTGTTCCAGTGCTTTGTCACCCTCACAGTGAAGAAATGTTTCCTTAAGTTCCTGTGGAACTTCCGATGCTTAGTTTGAAGCCATTTCCTCTAGTCCTAAACTCGCATTTCCAACTCGCATTTCTAACCCACAGTCCATATGCCTCCCCTTCAAGATGTAGTTTATAATCTTCCACTAATCTGAACATTTTTCTTCTACCAAGGCCTGCAGATTGAGATGAATCAGAATCAGATGAGAAAGAGGGGATATTTTCCTTCTGAAAACAACATAAATCAAGTTTTCTTGCTTAACAGCAGAGTCCCTCCTCGCCTCTCTCTACCATTAGCTTCTTCAACTAACTGCAGGTATCACCAGCCTTTCTTTGGCAAAAGAAATACTTGTCCCATTAAGTACTTAGAGGAGTGAACAGATTCTCCCATTCAGCTGGCACCCCACACACTTGCTGGTGCCGAACAGTGTATCTTGTATTTCTGAGAAAGGGCCATCACAGAGAGCTTATTTTCCTCTAAGTGGTTTCCTTATTTCACCCGTTCCCAAGTTTAGTGCTAAGTTGCTGAAAGATTTCTTCATTCACATGATTAGGCACCTGTTAGTCTCTAGAGTATAAGGTGAGTGAGGCAATAATTATTTGTTTGAAAACTGTGGGGAGCTTAGTTTGCACTGCAAAGAAACATGCTTGTATCTTCCATTATTTCAGGGACAAATCCCAAAGTCTTCATTTCACTTTCAGAGACGCAGCAAATGCTCACAATGGTGAAAACCCACCTGCAAGCAGTCCCAGTTGCTGCTCACGTTCAGCGAGAGCCTGAACGAGGAGATGCAAGTGGGGCCCCTCGCCGCAGTCGGTGCCGCTGCGGGGAGCACGGCCGCGAGCACGTGCACTTGGCTTCTCCAAGGAGCAATGAGAGCTCAGCGTAAGGTAGGATATGAATTTAATGTACTTTAGTATACGAAAAGATCCCTAAGCTGACCACATTTTTTTTTTTTTTAAAGCTTTTACTCAAGAACAAAGAGAGCAAGTAAGGGCAGAGCTACTACAGGATGCCATCTCCCATGTTTGTTCAAGTCTAAGATCTTTTCTAAGATCTTTTCTAAAATTACCTTCCTCAGGGCCTTTTCAAGGTAAATATAGCTCCCGTAGTGTTTACTAAGGCACTTTTCTATCACTTAATGTGAAATGAAATCTAAACAAAAACACATATAAGTGCCTGCAAACTAGCTAAGAAGAGGAAGACAAGAGTGAGAAGGAGAGGGGGTGAGAGAGAGATGAGATTTTTTTCACAGAAAAGTCCTGACCCGATCCATCTAGACTGCGCTCAGTCTGGAGGAAAGGAAGAAGAAAGCTCACTCTATGACCTCTATGAACGAGATTTAAGATGCATGTTCATTATTTTGCAGAAGGGATGCTCACGAGGATCAATATGCCATCAAGATAAAAGAATAATATGTGTTGTCCTGAGAGTTGCCTAGAATTTTCTTTACCGTCAACCAGGGAATTAAAAACAGTGCAGGAGGCATATTAAAACTGTGCTTTTATAAGCTTAAGCAGTAGGCTGGAAAATGAGTTTTACAAAGAGATAATGAGCTCCCAAATCATAATTTGCCAAGGGTGCATCAATTTAATTGGTCTTTAGATCATCTGTGAGCACGTGGCACAAAAACACCTTTCTGTTCAGGACCCTCACCAAGTAAAGCCACACACCAGAACAGACTCCACAAACACACATGGAGTAGTCACTGTAATGGCTCAGCGAGGAAAGCAGAGATAAGGAATTTGCATCAGGAAGATGGACATTTCTTGGTTCTTGTCAGAGCTCAAAAGCAAAGCATTTTCAACTTCAATAAACATTTTGCATCCATGCTTGGGTATCTTCAAAAAGAGCCAAGGGCAAGTCTCAATGGTTAATCACAAAATCAGTCATGATGTTTTGCTCTACCAACCCCAACCCTCCTTTGCACCCAGTAACCATTACAGCATGTACCCAGCACAGGCAAGAGCACACTGAGGGTCCCTCCATCAGCTCAGGGAGATGTCTCCATATGGAGACATCTCTGTCACATCTGTTAGGTCAGAAAAAAATGCTGTTTGTTTAGTGACAATGGCTTTTGTCCCCACCCCAACTCACACTGACCTATTCACACAAAGATCATCTACTTAGCAGCTGGCTCAGAGCCCAAAGCACTATCCTGAGACCTTGGACTAGAGGGGCATTAAAGCAGGGTCTGTGCCACCTTAGTCAAGTAGCACAAACACTGGAGTAATAGGAAGCAATTACTGCAAAAGTAGACTTCTATCAGCCTAAAATTTGTTCTACATTACACTGAAGTAATTAAAAACAAAACCTTTTCAGTCAATCTCATATCTGGGTAGTTCTTTTATTACAGCCTCCAAGTAAGAGCCATGTACATATCTACAACCTTCCTAGGTCAGCCTTGCTCCTCCCACCTTCCTCTCCCAGTGCCACCAGCCCAAAAGGGGCCTATGATGAAAGCAGAGACAGGATTCATCAAAAGACTCACTGAGAGTAGATAGGTCTGTGATATTGGTCTTCTCAACCAATAGCTATTAGATATTGGTCTAATATAATAGCTAGTAGATATTGGTCTTCTCGACCAATAGCTAGATCCATACTTTGCTCTTTTTGTTCCTTTACAGATCTTATTTGCAATTAAAACTAAATTAAACAAAATTTTATATTAACTCTGACTTGTTTCACCTGGTAGGATTTTTATTGTATTTGTTTGTGCTTTGCTGTTGCCACTGAGTTAGGCTGATTTGGTACTAATACTCTCACACTCTGTCATCTCATTTCTTTAGGTGCAATACGTACTGGTTTTTTTTTTAATTCTCTTTTATAAGAGTTATCTTCATGTCAAGACAGCGAACTATTCCATTTATCTGGGCAAAACTCAAAAGTGTTTGCCTATAGGAGTTAACCATATTTTCAGGAAAAGAATTTAGAAATGCTGTAGCAGGAGAGGCACTAAACAAGCAGGTTTTTTGTTTTGAAGTTCAGAAATTTATCATTGGGAATTAGATTAGCTTCCCCTCGTCACCCCAAAGGAAAGATTTTTATAGGGATTCTGCCCTTTGCATATTCCTTTTTTTCATCCAGTCTGTCACATCTCTGCAGTACTCATACATATTCTAGCTTGCTCATCCCAGGGGAACATGAGGTTGGGCTCCTTTATCCTATTAGGTGGAAAAATAAGACCATGCATGAAAGGGGCAGAAAGGGAATGGATTGCAATAAATCCTATTACTCACTTTACTCTTGGTATTGTTGTAACATGTATTTTAATGGTGCTGTCCACCACTGAAAGAAACAGCCTACTTTGAGTTCTGAATTGAGAGAACGAGGAGAAGTGGTTGCTTTCCTCTGCCTTTCCTTGCTCATTAGCTCAACAGCCTCATGCCCAGACTCTGGCAGACATGTGCACGGATGAGAACAACCTCCTTTGAACTGCCACCCTCAGAAACAGGAATGATCATGTCACTTTTCCTTGCTGCTACATCATGACTACCTGTAAAAGGACACCTCAAGATTGAACGTGAAAACATACTGGTGTTACAGCAGTAAAAAAGATCTTCACATTAATTTTTCATGGAAGAAAAGATAAAAATCAGACAGCTACAACAAAGCGGAAGTTCTGAACTTCCCATTCACTTTCTCCAAGAAATAGACAGGAAATTAATGCTTGCAAATCTTCATTAGTCTGTATATTACGGAAAGACATTGTAGGTTAAAAATCAGGATTGCCCGCTAAGTACCATAGCAACATATTAAAGTAAATGCTATTGTACTAAATGAAAACATTATGAACCACTATGATTAGAGCTACCTCTTTTAAACAATCTATAAAATCAAGGAGCGAGAAAAACGTTTCCTCTCAAGAATTACAACTCTGCTTGATCCATCTCTTCCCTCACGGTTAAGTCCACGGCATTATTTATTCATGTGCTTTAATCAAGATCAGAAGTCATTTCATCTGAAAGGGCACCATACTAAATGGAGCGGTAGCAGATCCTCGCAACTCACAGTCTAGGGGGATGTAGGGCCACACAGAAAATTAGCCAGACACAGGCGGCATGATGCAGGGGCTGCTGAGGAACAGTCATAGGGAAGGTCTTTATGCACACGTATATATACACACATAAATGTATAAATATATGCATAATAAATAAATATACATAAACATATATTGCACACAGACTATATATATATACAAACAGCATATTAAAAAAAAAAAAAAAAAAAAAAAAAAAAAAAAAAAAA
>VZSG01000510.1:412604-459613 GCA_013398315.1 Nothoprocta pentlandii | reverse complement strand
AGGACCGACCCCTGGGGGACACCGCTAACTACAGGTCTCCAACTGCCACTGACTGCCAGTGCCTCCGTGTCACTGACTACCACTCTCTGCACCCTGCCACTGAGCCAATTCCTAATCCACCTCCCCGCCCACTCATCTATCCCACACCTTTGGAGCTTGTCCACAAGGATGCTGTGAGGGACGGTGTCAAAAGCCTTGCTGAAGTCCCCATAGATGACATCCACCGCTCTGCCCTCATTTATCCAGCCAGTCACTCCATCATAGAAGGTGATCAGGTTAGTCAAGCATGATTCCCCCTTGGTGAATCATTGCTGGCTACTCCTGAGCACCTTCTTCTCCCCCACGTGTCTGGAGACAGCAGCCAGGATGAGCTGTTCCATCACTTTTCCGGGGATGGAGGTGAGGCTCACTGGCCTGTGGTTGCCCGGGTCCTCCTTCTTGCCCTTTTTGAAGACCAGAGTGACATTGGCTTTCTTCCAGTCCTCCAGCACCTCCCCCGTTCTCCAGGACCTGCCGAGCGATTCTCCGAACGATGGAGAAAAGGAGAGTTCAGGTCACACACAGACCTTTGGGCCCACTGCAGGTTCCTGAAAGCAAAGTGGGGGACACAGCCACGAACCCTCCCTTCACGCTCATGCTAGGACCCCTACCAGCCTTGCTGTACCACCAGCCTTCACTTGAAGGCCTCTTTTGCTAGCTGAGATATTAATGTGCTTACAGTGTACCACCTACCTGATCTCAAAAAGTCTGTTCAAGAAAAAAAAACCTTTAAGAAAAAGGTTCAAGAATTTCCCCTGTGCTTGGGCAAGTGCTTGGCATGTTAACATACTCAAAAGGCCACATCTGCTGTGGTTACACAATGACCAGTAGTAAGTCTATCTTGTTTAAAGTTAGCATGGGGACATCTACACAAGTTGCTTCCACAGCATCAAGTACAGAGCAGATGTGATGCAGGGCTAGTCTCAGAAAACTCTTCCTCATGTTCTTATCAGACATACGAGGACATAATTATTTCTTTTAGAGGCTTTTTAGATAAACTTTGTGATTTGTGAGGTGCCTGGATGCTACAAGTGAAGATCAGCATTACACTCCCTAAAAATCTGGACTTAAGCTAGGCATGTTATTGTTACATGCATAATAAAAGTTATACACTCAGCAATATGTCAGAAATGGTATGCAACATATTACTTGAAATACAGTATTAATGGCCATGAAAGTTTATTCCTCCATGTGGAAGAAATGCTAAGATTGCTTAATATATACTTGGTTGAAAGATATGTTGTCAGGTTGAGTTAATGGTTTGAAAATGGAACAAGAAACACCTGAAAATGGTCAAAAGCATTGGTTAAAACTGAAACCTAAAAATCAAAAGTTTTGATAAATCCATGCTCAACAAAAATCATTTCTTTCTCACATTTGTTTGACGAGCTTCCTAGACTTTCTGACATATGAAGAAAGCTATTCTTTTCCTTTGACTACACTGAATGAAAACAAAAATGAGATTAAAATGGAACTGAAACATCAAAATGCTGGTCAACAGAAATATAATAAAGTGACAAAATGTCATTAACTCTTTCAGTTTTTTTTTTCTGATAATGTTTTAGCTCATTACATCTGAAACAGATTTTTCAGAATCTGCATTCCATAAAAAGTTTTGAGCATCATTTCTGTCTCAAATCAGGGAACTATATAAAAAGAAAAAAAAATCACATTTCTGAAAAAAGTTGTGGGCTTTTTCTTGCCCTCCGTGAAATGGAGAAATTCATTTTTCAACTATCTAGGCCAAATGGCTCCATTAACTCTCTTTGAAATCAAGCTACCAAGAGACACAGGAACATTTAAGTAATGTAAGAATAAATGCACTGAACACTCTAGCTAAGTCAAAATACAGAGAACAGATTTAAAATTAGAACAAGAGGCCAAAGAAAACGCATGAAAAACAATCGTCACAAAACAGAAGCAGTATGAACTTTAGTAACGTTATTCTTGAATAAAATGCAAACAACAGTTGCAAGAGCAGCCCTATAACACAGGAGAGCAACAGACCTACAATAAACTGAAAAGAAATGCTGAAACAGCTGAAGGGCTCACATGGTTATCGTTACTACAGAAACCGAAGATTGTTCTATAAAAGCATCAGATAAACATACAGAAAAATCTCTAAAATGAAATTTGAGCCCTGCGTAAAAAGTCTGCTTTATAAAAATTATATTATTATTTCCGCAACCAGAACTGCAAGACAGTAACAAATATGATAAATAGTCACACTTCTGAGGTCTAAATAGATGTAAGCTCACGGTGGCAATATTACCAATACAAAAAAAATGGGAATACAAAGGAGGAAAACCAAACAAAAACAATACACATAGACACACAAAGAAAAAATAAAATCACTTGCTTGGATACAGTAAAACTCTAATCACTAATGATCATTATCCACATGAATAAGTGTGTCAGATTTTGACTTTATGCCCGTTTCAAACAAGCCTATCCACAGATTGCACAACTATACTTTTAGTTTATGGTAGCACACTGTAAGAAAGATAATAAACAAAGTCTACTGGTTTTATGCTTCATGAAAGGAAACAACTCTGCCCATATAGTTCAAGTCAACTTCAACTTGACTTCCAAATATGAGGAATTATTACTTTTTATTATTGTATGGCAGAAGCTTCTCCCTCTAGAAGAAAACATACTAGTAAGATAAATACAGCGAGGAAAATAACTGTGCATTGAAGAATTTACTATGTAGTTTAATATCAGACACCATAATCAAGGATAAAAATAATATATTGAAGAAATATGCAACAATACGCACAACTAAGTTTTACAAATGAACCTTCAGTTCATTTTTTTTTTCTTAAATAGGCACCAATATTCCTAATTTTCTCTCTCAGTTTCATAATTATATTTTCTTTCAGCTAGAAAAATCTAGCTAAAGCTTGATATATAAAACTCAATTAGAGTAGGAACTTGATAATAAATTAGATATACCTATAGGTCAGTCTTGCACAAACGATGACAGAAGGATGAGGGCTTGGCAGCAAGCTTAATAGGTTCAAACAAATTCCTGTTCTCCAGCAGCACAGTTGCAGAGGAATTGGCAACATAATCCAGTACCCTGGCAGTGTGCAGAGTGGGAAGGATATAGAAAAAGTGTCTCAAAGAAGCCTGGCTGATAAAAAGAAGTCCATGAAGTCAGAAAATACACATCGTGCCAGGGAATAAACTGCATTTACTTAATGAAGTAAAAATCAGCGTACCCTTTCTCACTTGCAGAATCCTTTTTTCGAACTATGATTAACACAGAGCCCTTCACACCTGATGTGCACCACCTGCCCCTTTTTTTGCTAGTCCATCTCTGCTACAGCCACCCAACTTCACTTGCAGAACTTTCCGTGCTGCTCCTGTCTCTGCAGCCAGTTTGGTTTAAACACATTAGCCAAGGCAGACAGACCAACTTCCTTTGGTTTTTATGCACCAATATCCACCAGCTCCTCTGCTCTCTGGACCATACCAAGAACAGCCCAAGTCATTGCAGCTGTATTCCATATGCCCCCAAAAAGCTCTATTTAAAGTCCTCTTCTCCCCACCTCTTTCCTCTGAACACTGAACATCCTCAGTCCCCTGCTTTTGGGTGCCTTGATTTGTCCCACTTCTCAATCAAAATCATGAACTTCTAAAGTGGCTAAATCCATGGGTATGATCCCATGGAAAACAGAGTGAAGGAGTTAGGAGGGCCTTGTACAGAACTGAAAGGGTGAAGTTGGACTCTAACCAACTCAAACTAAGGTGGCAGCCCTAGCTGTTGCTGGATGACTTGATCTGTACTGTCTGCAACAAGCTTCTTCCAACTCTTTCCAACCTCCAAAAGTCAAAATCTGCAGAGTCTAAAGAACATCTGACTGGAAATCAAGTTGAATGGTTCTCAAAACTCCTATAGCCTGAATGCCACCATTTGCATTTCCATGGCATGTGAAAGCTTATGTTAGTTAACTTTCATCAACATCATCCTCCTCTCCTCAGTAATGGTCCTAACATGAGTGCTCCAATCCTGAATTCCAGAGATGCATGTAGGAGACTACACTGAAGTCTGATGCTGGGTTAACATGCACAAATGGAAAAATGAATAAATAAAAATCTGTAATTCCTTCACAAGCATAAAACTGCCATAAAGAAAAAATAAGCTTTTCACCAAGTGAAACATATTTTGAGATATCATCTTTTTCCAAACTTTTATGTCTCATCAGCTCCTAACGATCCTTAGCCTTCTTTCAGTTCTCTAAAATACTCTCATGACATGATGATGCAGCCAACCTGCCTGCTGAATTGCCTGTTTCAAATGTTCACGATGTCAACATTCATCCTACTGCAATAGCATGTGTTGCATATGTTATGTGGCTTTTCCACCTCTATAACTGCTCTAGATGCCTTTCTGATTGGCCTTGCTGACACCCAGATTCATCATATCACACCAGGAGTGTGGTAATGCACCATCAGCAAATTGGATGCTAAGTGTTTACTAACTGAATGCCCATTTTTTTCCCCATATTGCTGGTCTTGCAAGTCTTGTAAGAAATTCTGCATACTTGTCAAAAGGAAGGACAGATGTACGCCAGGTTTCTGGCCCCACATTTATCTTCTCTCCAAATATCTTATGCCATCAAGGCATTATTTTATTATGCTCCACAAAGTCAAAAAAAAAATATCAAAGAGCAAATTTCAGTCACAAGTTACCATAAATACTAAGATTATTTCCACTGCAGAGCTAAAGCCCTAGATACACAGCTAGGTAAGTGAAGTGCTGTTCCTTCAAGTCCAGTTTCTCAGTAAAATACTGACAAAGATGCACAATATTTGCATAGCTCGGTGGCAGGGAGCAGCAAGGCTGTCTGCTCCCAAGGGAAGCTCAACCAGCAGCCAAGGGCACTTCCATGGGGTCTCCATGGGGCAGGCCGAGCAGGGCCCATGGACAGTTCTGCCCAAGCAATGAACCCAAGTCGGGGCCAGACAGGGAGCACCATCAGGGCCAAAGGGAGACCAGGCCAGAAGGAAGTGCAGACAAGGCTACAAGAGGGGCTGAAGTCCATCCAAGGGTGTAGATGGAGGCCCACAGTGAAGGGGCCTGTGAGAGCCCTCACAGCCCTGACCCATGGCGCGCTACCTCATAACGTACTAAAAGTTTAATATTTGCTATAGAAGAAAATCTGTCCTATCAGTCCTCTGGTGGAAATCTACTTAGGGGCAGAGAGTGAAGCCAGGGTACTCGCAAAGCTGAGTGGTGGGGCGCTGCTGCAGAGCCCTTCTTGCAGTGAAGGAGCAGCTCGCAGCTACCAGCACCTGAGCAGAGCATCAGCCGCCCTTCAGTCAGCCCCTGGTGTGCGCCTCGTTTCCAGCAGAGCCCTGAAAACACCAGCTGATTTCCCAACACCATTCCCAGCAGCTGTTATCCCAGGCCTCCTGGCCATCCCGCATTGGAAGGGCCTACCCCACAACCACGGGACGTAATCCCCGCAGCTGCTGCACGGAAGATTTATGAGCGCAGCTCCCTGCTGATGGATAACAGTGCAGAAGCTGGCACTTTCTCAAAATTAAACTGCTCATTTCTCTCAGCAAGCAGATATGCAAAACACACCGCATGTAGATTGAGATTAATGCTTTATGTCTTTAGTTATCCAGAAGTTTGGCTTAAGAAAGAATTAGCTGCTCTTGGACTTGCTTTGATTTCTTGAGCCAGATAGTTTAATAATCACAAACATCTTTACTTGTCATTATTTCATAACAGAATAGTATAAACATGTCACATGCCAGGGATCCCTTGTCATACTGATTAATTATCCCAGTTACCGGCTTTCAAATAAATTCCCCCCCGTCACCCGTTCATTTCTAACTGCTGAGAGTTTGTGCTGGAGATGTGCAAATACCCTCACACAGGAACCCGTTAGAAAGGGACGTTGTGCTCCATCTGTGCCAAGTGTTTCTGCCAAGAAATGTTTTTGCTGAGGTAATCAATAAGCGCCTCCAGGAATAAGGCAACGTAGGTGAAGCAAAGGCACTGAAGAGGAGAAAAAAATCACCCTGTTAAAGTTCCTATTGCTTAAAGCTTTACAAAGTATCAGAGGCAGGACTGATTAGGCAGTGTGGGGGAGAGTAACCCCTGTAAGTTTTTATAAAACACCACCAACAAAATGCAAAATTCTTTTTAATTCATAGCATCAATTCAATTACGGGTATCTCTATCACAATCAGGGATGGCATTTGTATATTCCATCTGTAGGCTGTGATTCAGCCTCAAACACCATAAATTTCTTATTTTTAAGCTTAAAATCTGTATTAAAGGAATCTTCTAGCCTGACCTTCTTATGCCACAGGCTAAGAAAATCTCAACCATTTCTGTATCAAGCCCATAATGCCTGCTTGAGCATAGTATCTTCTTTAGTAAGATATCTTGTTTTGATTTGAATGCTATAAATGATGTTATTTCTAACCTTGATCCAACCCATCATCCCATATAATACTTGGCAGTAAGCAAATGTTGTCCACTCTGGTTAAACTCATAGTTGAAAGAGGCTGTGTATGTAAAAAGCAAGAGAGGACGGGGAAAAAATGAACAAAATCTATTTCCTCAGAATTACCAGGTTGTTTCTAAAGAGCAACTCTCAGAAGTTTCTTAGGACGGGATACTAATGATGGTGGAAAAGAATTAGCGAACAGGCACTTGGGACAGTGGTCAAAAGTGGCATTGATCTGTTTCCCCTGTATCACTGGGGAACGTATTAGCACTACACTTATGGCACATATACACAAAACAGATTTTCACATGTATTTCAAAACTACAGTAGTGAGCACAGAACTCAGAGTTTAGCAATAAATGCTGCTTTAAGAAACATCATGTCTTGTTTTTATTAGCTCTTCTTCAAAAAAAGGGAAGCTTAAGCAGAAAACCACTCTCTACAGTTTTTAGTTTTTCCTAAGAATCTGACAGGAATTCAGAAGCATTTAATAGGTTTATTTAAACTTACTGTGGAAAGCACAGCATGGAACTTTCAGCAGTTGAAGAAATGGTTACAGAATTGATCGGTCTTCACATAACAGTCAATAGTCTTAAACAACATGGGGAGCAAACACAGTATCTGCTAGAACTACCAGTGCCCATTAAATACACATTGCATGTGTACAAATACCTACTGCCACAAATTCATACTGCATGTGCTACAAACAGTGCCAATGCTATACAAGAGAGTCCTAACCATTGCTCTAACTGGAAAAATACTATATTTTAAATTATTTGCACTAGAATCATCAGTTTCAGATGGTGCAGACAATTTGAAATTCAAGTCCCGTATATGTCTGCTACTTGTACAATACACTTCATTACTTAGGAGAAAAAAAAAAAAAGTGCATTATCCTCAATAGGGAGTCATTCTTAATCACATACAAAAATAATAAAAAAAAAAGTTGTAAATATGCAATTAACCAAATTATGCAGTTAGCTGCGATTACAGGGAAAAGACCATTAAACAATGAGAAAAGCATGGGAGTAGACACACAAGTATTAAACTTCTGCTGACTACCAGAAAAACATGCTGTCAAACTCTCACATTCCTCGGGAACCCTTCCTCACCAACACTAGAGATTTGCTGCTCATCTCTGCCTCTCCACACTTATCTCACAGCTTTAGTGCTTTTAGCGTCGTTGTTGGCACGTTGGAAACACTCATGCGCTCAGAAGCACAGCGTAGAGGATTCGTATTATCCCAGAAACAACTCCAAACTCCACTCCTACTTAATAATTACAGTGCACAGCTACAAAATAAGAAGCAACAAGCCCACCCCACATGAAAAATGTCAGTACTATATAATCAGCAAGATGGATTCAAAGAATTCAAGCACTAAATGGGCGGTAGTGCATTTCCATATGTCAATATGCTTACAGTGCACTCCCAACAGGAAGCTCCAGCACGCTCTTCTAATGGGCCTTGTATTACTACTACTGTTATTATTAGGGTGCCTTTCTTCCAGCCTGGACAGGCAGCTCAGTTCAGCCAGAGACCCCCAAGACAGCCCTACCCAAGCAGGGAAATGGCAGCAGTGCCACACGCCAGCAACAAATGACACTGCCTTTATGTCATCTCCTAACTATCTGCTGCAAGGTGACATTCTCACAACTATCTCACTGCCCCTAGCAGCCTCGCTGTGGTACAAGGCTGGATAAGAACAAGCCCAAAGAGATGCAGATAATGTGTCATTTTCAGGGGAATAATCTAGCCCAGCAGAGAAGCTAAACTGGAATGAACTGCTGGGTTCACCCGCTCTGGGCAAGGCACTCGGACCTCGAATCCCCAGTCCTTCTGCCTAGTTTTCAAGAGAGCTCTCAGCCAGATGCCTTCGATGCACAGCGGCTCCCTGCAGGCTCCCTGGCAAGAATGAGGCCAGCTCGATGAGCTCCAGTGCAGTGCAAGCCATCGCATAACGCGAAGAGCAAATGAAAGGGCAGTGTTATCTCTCCAAGACTAACATGCTATAGCCATGCAGGCAATAAAACAAAATGAAATTTAAAAAGGACATTTGTTTTTTTTCCCTCCTAGCTGACTTTCAATCCATATCCCTGCCAGGCAGTCAAGATGCCATGACTCAGCTTGAGCATAAAGCTCGTACCTCGGGGGCACCAGTTTCAGCACACTTGAAAAGCAGGCATCTGCCCTCATGTTTGCCCAAGCAAGGGCCTATCCTGGCATCATTTCTATGCCAAACTGCGTAAAACCAAGTTGTGGCATGTCTACTGCATGCTTACTCCCGACTAAAGAGTCTGAGTGAATAAAACCCAGCTACCAGGCAGGTGGGGGAAGGGAGGCATTTCATTTCTCGCACAAGTCATTAGGCTTAATCATAATCAACCATTCTGAATTTGAAAGAATCCAGCACATCATTTGTCCCTTCCATTTCCCAGACTGGCTCTGATGACTGTACGCTATTCTTCGTCTAGCCCAGATTTCAACAGCTCCCCTGATTAACTTCCATATGTTCAGACAGTCCCAAACTCTCCACAGAAGGAAAATACATTAATCACTGATTACATTCTGCCTACAGACAATATCAGTCTCCGTTAGGAAGCTAAATATCACTTTTGGCTACTGAGAGCAATGCTTTGGAAATTCTAGATGCTTCATTTGCTCTGCACTTGTTCTGCAGGGGAAAGGGATGGAAAAAGCCAGAGCATGCTAATTAAGAGGTAAATTCTGCCTCTGAGCACACAGGCCTGCCTCTGATAAAGCCAACAAGAGCTCTGCTACTTGGGCACCAGCAGACTTAAGGTATAATTAATAAACCAGAAAAGGATGGATGCATCTGGACTGGTAATGAATACCGAGGTGCAAACGTCAAGCCTTTCAACCGTACAAGCAGCAGAGCCAATGCCTTAAAAAAAGTATTGAGGAATCGATTCTTTCGACAGAACAGAACAGGCTTTGATGTCAATTTTGTGATTTGTTTTACTTGAGAGGCACAAATCAAGAATACAAACACAACAGGCTGATATTTCAGGAGCCAGGAAGAGCTCTGAAACCTCTGAAATCAGGGTATCAATTGAATGGAGTTTAACGTTGCACCTTCTGCACAAAGATGGAATAGGGTGGGAAAGGAGCACTGGGCATGGCCTCTGCATAGGGCCTCAATTTCTTTGTTTGCACTGGGGTCTAGGCTGGATGTGTCATGCATGGCTGTAATCCTTAAGAAAGCAAATATAATCATGAGGAGGAAGATTTCCTTTGCAACCCAATGAGCACTACTCAAGACTATCTACACAGCATTAGAGGATGTATACAAAGTTCTCATGAGTCTCCTCTAACCGGTTCCTATTCTATTTCTTACAAAAACAGAAAAAAAATCTTGACAAAATCTGAGTTGTGAATACATGATAGGAAGTCAGAAGATAAATTTACTCTTTTGAGAATAAGAATAAACCCCATCCATTTCTGGTTTGTTCACATCATTATATAGCAAGAAAACCACATGCAGGAACCTACATTTGATTTCATGTCCCTAAGAGTCCTACTGATAAGCCAGAAAAATGATTTAGGAACAGCATCACCTATTAATTTTGAAGTGCTCTAGTAAACGACAGCACCAACCCAGCAGCAGGAGACACTGAGTTACTTCAGTGTTCCTAATCTATCTCAGATATCATAACAATTCTTATCAGCAAGACTTCTGTTAGGAATGTCCATCTGTTTGCAAAGGAAAAAAGCAGCAAATTGTTAAGATTTGATGGATCATATAACTTGCAGTGCACTTTGGACCAATAAGTTCATGAAATATTTAGATAGCACTCTATCATCTCTGTACAAGCAGCGAGTAATTGCTCTTGTATCAGATCTTGACAGATAACTGTCACGTAAACTCTGCAATCACAAAAAAGGAAGAAGAAACGGTCACACCGTAAGGCTGCAGCCCTACTTCTTGCAGGGCCACAGAGTGCATTTTAGGCCACAGGATTAAGGAACAGCAAACTCACACAGATGTAGCATTTATTTTTTTTCTGTGCTTCACCTACTCACAATGCCTTTAGTCATCACAGTACACACGCACACCTACACCCATCCCAGCCCATTACACTACCTGTACTTGTGTAGGCACATCTGTGTTAGCTTCCACCTACCCTTAACTCTGCTAAAGGATCCATCTTTGTCAATGTTATGTCAAAAATAATATGAAACTACATAACAAGTAAGTGAACTTTGCAGTGAGGCTGTTAACTGACTTCACAGGCATTAACTGTTCCTGTACTTGGGATTCCCTGGTTGGG
This sequence comes from Nothoprocta pentlandii, assembly GCA_013398315.1. NCBI lineage: Eukaryota > Metazoa > Chordata > Aves > Tinamiformes > Tinamidae > Nothoprocta > Nothoprocta pentlandii. The sequence goes on along the minus strand of VZSG01000510.1, from coordinate 448,810 downwards.
ATAATCATGCCAGAGATTATATGGGTTCAAAGTAGGAATTTGTTCACTAGAAGAACCAGATAAACACTTGAATTTCTTTTGCAGCGTATTAGATGAATTTGCTGCTTCCTATACTGGCACATCCATTTGGCACCAAAAAAGCTATAATTAAAAGTGTTTCCTAGAAACTGTGAATTATTGATAAGGAACATTCATTTAACAAGTTTCTTTACGACTGTCAAAACTGATGACCTAAAGTGTTCACTTCTGAGGCACTATGTATTGATAGAAGCATAAACTGACAATAGTTTAGAGTGGATTTTCTCTGCCATGCTGTATAATAACACATGTAAATGTTTAAAAAGGATGCTTGAATTACTTCAGTCCTATTTCTGGAAGGAGAAACACCTATATTTAAGGTGGCTGTTCTACCTTGGGAGGGGAAAAAAAAAGAAAGCAACAAAAACAGACCTGGTCCTTTTGTGAAAGTCTATGGGAAGAACTATTTCAGTATGACTACTGCATTGAGTATACCATTAAATTGCCTATTTGGAGAATAAATTGAGATTTAGTCTGCTTCCAAGAGGGGGACACTCTAAAAATATTTTTATACAAAGAGAAACAACAAGAACTAGGAGGAGTCTAAAACCCAAGTATCAGTAGTATCAGTACCTACACAGGGATAGCAGGAACAGCTACAGCTAACATAATATTAATACCGATGCAGTTCTACCCGTGTATTTCTGTAGGGATTTTCAAAAAATTGTAAAACTGAAGTTTCTACTCCTTCCTAAATCCAGTAGAAATAGATACCCCTAGAAGGTCAAGGTTGTACGGGATGCTGGCCTTCCGGTTACTGGGCAGCAAGGGCAGAATATAGTCCCTTCTGGGTCATCACTTTACTAGCGTTTCTTGGCCTAGTTTTCAAACACTTGTCCACAAAGTCTCTTCAGTCTCACTTAACTTGCGATGTACGTGGCCCAGCCTCAGTTTTCACATGTCCCAGAGCAGAGCGTAACACACAACCTCTCTCTGTCATGCTCAGGTCTGACAGGAGACGCATTTTATCATAAGCTTAAAACCAAAGCAGTCCTGAATTTGTCTGATATCCACAACTGCAGTGACTCTGAGAAGTCCATGGTGACCAGTTAATTGCAGGTTTGAGTCTGAGGGTCCGAAACTCCCTCAGAGTGAGGAGTGCCCAACTCCAGCTTTGACTCTTGTATTCCCAGGAAGACAGTTCTCTGCTCTCAGGTCGGATCACTTTTTTTCCTCGTGTTTTGCAGGAATAAGACAGCAAACCTTTGCCTGCAAAATACCCCAGCTCTCCTTTTGTCTATCCTATAGGACTGTGTACGTGGCTACAGCAGCTCAGTCAGTCTTAAGAGACTTTGTTCTCTTTTGGTTTGGGCCTCAAAATCCAAAACTTTGAAACTTCCTTTTGATACCTGGGCTTCAGAACTTCCTTTCCAGCCGCCAATGTCCAGGATAGTAGCAGGGAAGAACAACTGTGCTTCCTGGACAAGGCTGGCCAAGTTGCAAAGAGGCTCCTTCATCATTTCCTCCCTTGCCCTTGAAGTCCACGCAGGAGCCAATGTGTCCAGAAGCCCTCAAAGCAGCAAGCAACAATATGGGAGATGCAAGCGGTCACACCACAACAGAAAATAAAGCTATTCTAAGTACATTAAGTATTCTAAGTATGACTGCTCTTACTGTAATATGCAGTCCATTTGACTTAGTTGCTTCAAAAGCACATAGCTGGTATTTTTGATCTCAGAAGAAACCAGTACCAAGATACATCACGATCACTGCCTTTACTTTGAATAAATACCCTTTGTTCCCTCAGCCAGTGGCTAATTGCCAATTTGTTTCAGGAACAAAACCTGACACAGGAAAACAGAATCCAGCTATTAAGTGTAGAAGATTACAAAAGAATGTGGATAGCATTAAGCTAAAAGTGCAGCCGCTTTGCCAGCAAGCTGCAGGGTGCTAAACACAATCCCACCTTCCCTATCTTCTGAGCTGAAGATTTTTATTTTTGCATTATGTCCCTCAAGGGACAATGTATTCCAAACATTTAAGGGCTCTTACAAAAAGCCAGCACTGATCTCTGTGCTTGAATAATACCCCAAATGGATCCTCGCTGGTAACATGATAACAAAATCAGCATTTCAGTCAAAACAGAATAGTCTTTTTGCTCTTCCGTTCTTTTCTTTTTGTGCATTGATATAAAGATCAGAGTCACCTGCATGAATAAGATTTAGAATTCTGATGAAAACAATAAAAGGCACTAAACACTTTTCGGCCCTCCCAAATTTGTATTCAGCCTGTCCTTTTGTCAGAGTGGTAATCACACCCCCATCAGCATGCAAGGGATTTACACAAACAAGGTCTCTTCTGTCAAAAATCATAGCAAGTTAATGCAGTCGCAGGCTGTTCAGTTGTGTAGATTACTGGCACCAGAATAAGATGCAGCTTAGTATTCTGAGGCATTTCAGCTCTCTGTACACATCAGATTGTCTTAAAGAACTGTAGGATCATCTCAGCCATCCTCAAACATAATATTTTATTAGCATACAGCTGAAGTAGAAAAATATAAGGGAAAATACCAGAAGAGTAGTGCCCTGGAGCTTAAGGAAATTTAAAGATGAATCTAAAACTTAACCTTTTGCTTAAGGGTAAACTCAGCACTGGTTTAACATCTTGTAAATTCTTCCTTCAAGGAAGGTCTACCACCTGCATGATGATCAACTTAAGGAATTAAAAAAGCCCTGCCATCTTTCCATTTTGTGGGAATGCCTGCCACTGTTTGGGTACATCGCACATGACTCTTGTACACCTGATGCAGACAGGACTGAAAACCAAACAAGCAAACTGCTATGCAGCTCTCAGACACAAGAATTAGTTCTTTAGATCTAGCTGCAAATAAATACATAATAATAATAAATGTTAATCATGCATTAATAAGCAGCTCCTTCACCAGAAACGGCCGTATCTTGCTTTCCTTGGGAGAACTGTGTTGTTGGTTTCAGATGGCAAAATCTGATTATTTGAAGAGAAATGTTCAACATTTGGCCACCATGCATAGCAATATAAAGGAGTCTTCATATTACTACACACAGACAAATCTGGCTGCGTTAAAGAAAATCTACCTGCACTCGCAGAGAAGACTGTCATCTGTGCTCACTGCCTTTCTCTCAGGAATAAAGAGATCTGTCTTGCTGGCTTGTCAAGTCTTGCCAAAACAAGTCTGAGGCCGTGAGTGAAGGGAGAGCTGATCAAAAGTTGTGATGAAACGTGTTTGCACTAGGAGTGCTCCCAGTTCTCCATCCTCTTTCTCCCCAGGCAACCAGTATCACTTCTCAGGGAAGTCTATGCACCACCAGGAAAGACTAACGGGCTACAGTCTGCATTAGGTTTCTAGCTCATTTTAGTAAAATGCCATCTCTGAAAGCATCCTTTAGCTGGGGTAGCATTAGTACCAATCTGTGCTTACATTGGCACAATAACTTAAGTAGAGGGCAAGTGAGCAAAGGTCTGAGTGAATACCTTTTTTTTTTTTTTTTTAAACTTGAAAATATGCATAGGAGTTGTTTTGACCACAAGGGCCTCTTCTGCATTTACTTTCCATGGCAATGAGCTGATATTGTGGCAACGTTTAAAATAAAGACAATTTCAAAGGTGTTAATTTGTTAAAAAAACAATTGAGTCCCTTACAGTTCTTAATTCCAAGGTGTCTGTACGAAGTTATCCACAACTCATCTCACGTCAAAAGATCAGGGCTACTGCAAGAAGTCAAAAAAAGTATTAGCAGGATAGATCGTTAAATGTGAATTATTTATGCAGCTCTAATGTTATGATAGCGGATTGCAAATGAGGAAATTGAGAGATACAGCATGGTGTGTTAGTCTAGAGAGGTTGTTCTGCCAAGTGAGTTAGGGCCAAAGAGATCATCAGGAAGCCGTCACACAAACCTAATGGAATCAGAAAGAATCAAGTTGTAACTTCCTTCTAGTCCTTACCTCCTTTCCCCTATACCCAAATATTTTGACATTCTGTGGAAGTGTGACACATCCTATATGAAAATATATGAAAATAGCCATATTGTAAGAATCTCCACAAGCAGAGCTCCATATCCAGAGGACCTCTCCCTTACAGAGGCTCATCCCATGCAGTGGGATATAGCAGCTGTTGGAAATTCTGCCAGGCTCAGTCAATGCAGATCTTACAAGCACTAATGCAAGTACAGAAATGACTCTTTTAAAAAGAAAAATAAAAGTCACACCAATTTGTTGTGTTTTAAATGCCTTATCCAAGACTGTACAACATGGAGTCCAATCCTGCAAACTTGCATTCTCTTTGCAAACATTAAGAGAAAGCAAGTCTGTCTTACAAGTGTCCTCATCACACTCCTTCACGGAGCCCCCAATATTTATCACCTTGACCTCAGTTTAGCTGCACAAGTTATAGCTGCTTTTGACTTTCAGTCTTAATTAGGGAGATGGAAAAAAATCCCTTACATGTTTGCTAAGTTAGTTTCAGTGGTGAATAAGCTGTTAAGGAGCAGGTGATGAACTCTTTAAAATAGCACCTCTGATCTCCCCCACTCCTACCAGCACTTGCTTTCAAGTTCCTCCCTGGCCTGCCCCACTATTAACCTCCCTTTGGCAGTGAGAATTAGCTATTTATTCTCAGCCTTTGTTCCCTCTCTCAAAGGGCACAGTCTTTACCCAAGAACCCTCAGCAGTCTTTTAGGAATGAGTATATCAAAAATCTTTTGAAAGTCAAAATAAGTTAGCACCGCTTGGAATATAGAGAAGCTCCTTTTTTGACCATTTATAGCACTCTGCAAGCCTTAGTGCTGCTGCAGCTCTTAGAGCAGTCTGGTGACCTACCAGGAGTTTTCAAGGCCTATCCCAGCGACTTCGATAGCCTTAAATCTCTCTCGGTAGTACAGAGCAGGCTCTTCACCCCCATAGTCCCACCACAGGAGAAATACATGACTAGTGCTCTGGCTCTCCAATCTCCTTAGCTTAACACATCCCACCATATTTTTTTGAGAATTAGTTCCTGTTCATCCTGTCCTGGGATCTTCTGTTAAAGATTCATGCAAAGGAAAAAAAATACCAAAAAAGGTCTTAATATTATAATTGCTCAATTAAAGTCCTGCAGAAATGTAGGAATCAGAAAAACAGTTTACCAAAACCTTCATAAACGTAAAACTGGCAAAATATGCGCAAATATGAGACAGTGGCAAAGTCCAGCACAATCTGAGTTCAAACTGGCAACCACCACATTAGCCTCCACCTGCCAATGCCTGAAGTGCAATTCTTTACCCACCCACAGCGCGTGCTGCAAGGACCAGAGCAAACTAGAAACAGGAGATTGTGTGTGTTTAGTAAACCAGGAGCAAACTTTATTAGGTATAAAAGAAGTGTAACAGAGCTGAGCCTAAGGATCAAACCTTATTTCCAGTTCCTGCACACTCAAAATGTCATAACGCTTGGCAGTTTCCTGTCAACCAAGAGCAAAACCTCATGACTTCTCTCAGTCCTGAACTGGAAAACTAGTAGATCTCGTTTTGTTTTGCTCTAACTTGCGCTGTCAAAGCAGCACAGTGGGAGGAGGCAGGCCAGCAAAAAACGGGCACAGAGGAATACCCAAAACCAATGCCACCTGCCCTGCAGTGGCCGGTGAAAATTCAATTCCTTATATCCTGTAATCCCTGTGCTTTTCTGAGAGAAAGGTGCAGTCTGTGCATGAGAGCAGTTTTCCACCATCTTTATAACCCACTGAAGAGTATTTCACTGGTCATTAAAATTCAGTCACAGGACAGCGCGATAACTGAAAAAGTTACCTAAAATACACATATATATTATATATATTTTATTTACATTTTTTTTTTTTTTTGGAAGAGTAAACATTTGACCTGTGTCTCGGCAGCCCATCACACGTGAAAGCAGAAGCTCCACCAGCAAGCCCTAGCATGCTACTCATGGACGATGGTTTAGTCTGGACTACGTGGGGGAATGCCAGGTTGAGTGAATCACCGGGACTTCTGCCTGCCCTTTGCAAGTCTTCATCGCAGGTCTCCTCCATCCAGGTGTTGGACGGGCAGAGTTTGTCAGATCTGGATGATGCAGATGAGTCTGTCAGATCCAGATGAGACAGGAGGCCACAGAGGTAAAACTGCTTCATCAGACCTGACAGTAATGGCACTTCCTAGAGCACAATTCTGCGTTACGGTAAAGCAGTGCTGCGGAAAAACAGCACTCAGGCTCCGTAATGAAATAAAACCGTCATTCAAGATTTACTACACTCCTGTGCATAGTTATCCATTATCTGTAACACTGCCTGAACTTATTAAATTACTTCGCATTTTGAGTATTATGCTGTTGTTTATTATACAGCAATACGAAGGAATGCAGAAAGAGTCATTTTCTACTAATACTGAACAAGGAACCTTATTAGATTAAGGACAGAACATTACCCTTGAAGCTTTTCTCCCAGCTCTGCACCACTGCAAACGTTTAGTTACAAACTTCACCCTGATGCCTCCTGCTGCGGATTTCTAGAAGTGAGGCAAATCACCCCACCGCTCGGCTAACCCTGTGCAAAAGGCATGCAGAAAGATGGAGATGGCCTTTGGAAGCAAACCAGGAAAATACATTGGTGTCGCGTTCCATCCAAAGAGCCTGCAGAGAACAAAGGGCGAGCAGGTTCCCACCACACATCTATAAGGTGGGACAGGCAGAAATACCCCCTGATAAAAGGCATTAAAAAAAAATGGAACTTGATACACTCTGTAATCACAGTACCTGGGGGATGAACAGGAGAGAAAAGCGTATTTCAAGCAAGGCCCTGGCATTCCTTTTCCAGTGCCTCAGAGATGCTGCACGAACTCGGGGGGAGCCACCTGAACCCAACCGAGGGTCTCGGCCCCCACTCTTCCCTTTCCCACCTCCCCCAGGCAGCAGCCCCAGGCACAGGAGCAGCTCAGCCACTGGCGCTGCCCTCTCCTTCTCCAGCGCATCCCCTCAGTGCTGGCTGCTGCCAGGAGGGAAGGCAGGAGCACGGCACAGGGAGCTCTCCGGAGCGCCATTCCTGGGCCTCCCACAGCCAAGGGGAGCGGGAAGCCACTTGCATCCTCTGGTCCCTCAGCGGAGCCCCCTGAGGCAAAGGGGAACAAACCAGGAGAGCCCAGAGGTGCCAAGCACAGGCAGGTCTCCCGCCCAAGCCAGGGGTGGCTCAAACGCCGCCGTCTCGGCCCTCCTCCGGGAGCGCTGTCCATGGCTTGGGGAGGGAGCGGCCGGCAGCAGATTCCCGCTCGGCCCCATGACCCAGCGATGCCTGAAGTGTGAGGCTGCGCAACCATCTTTTCGCTCAGTGCACGAGGGGCGAAGGCCTTCCTACTGAGGAGCGTCCTGGCCAGAGGGCAACAGGTAGGGCACCTGCCACAAGAGCTGGCAACGTCTGGTAGGTATCTGCAAAGAACAGAGCAAAACACTGCAGAAGTAAGAAAGACTTCTCAGGTTTAAGCCAGCCGCTGACTTTTGGCCACTTCATTTCACTGAAAAATGACAAAGTTCTGCAATTCTCTCCAGCCTCAAGGCCCCCGTGAGAGCTTCTTAAACCTTATTCAAGATCTTAGATCAGGAGAAGGAAGGGTATCCAGCTACATACTGTTAAGACACACACAAAGCCAGTCTACTTTTCTTGATGTCCAGGGCAGACGGTGCATGGGAGCAAGGCACAAAGACAGCACACCAGGGCAGAAGCCCAATCACCCTCTGAGAGTGGCAGAAGCTACACCAAGAGGTAGAGGAAATGTGGAGACCACTCTAAATTTTTAAATGTTTTATTTGCACGTAGGGAACATGAAATTTCCCTGTTAAAACAGAAATGTTCCCTCTTTTGCCAGCAGTTTATAAAGCAGTCTGCCATACAAATCTCATCTCCTTTCTCCCTCTCCTGGTTGAAGCCAAAGTCTTCTAGGCAGAGAAGTACCCAGTATTTTTAACACCAACAAAAGGCTTTGCTCATTCAAGGCCTACAAACGCACCCCGCTCGCTGCATGACCATGAACAAGGCTGCTAGTTTTCAGGAGTGTATTCTTGGCTCCTCCAAAAGCATTAAGCAAATAAAAGCAAAGCAGAGCTCACAAGGTTTCCATTCCTAACTCCATATCTCTAAGGCACAGGAAAAGACCTCAGAAGCAGGCAAGTAGGCTCCCTAAGAGCGCAGATAACCAGAAACTTCCATGATAGCAAGGGGATATCACTCCTTGCTCTTTTTCCATGAAAAAGCAGAGTGTGACATCTCATTCTCCTGCTAAGTGACCAACCTGATCTCCATTTAAGGTCTCCTTCTAAAGCTAAAACAGGGGATGACACACAGAAGGAGAGATATGCAAATATCCTGAGTTAGCATCATAGAAGGTAAAACCTAAAAAGAGAGCCTGGGGAGAGACTAAAGAAAGCAGAAGGGGGCCGCACAGCTCTGCACAGCTTGCTTATTCCACATACACAAAAAGACAGGACATTCCAGAGTAATAGGCAGAAAAGTGGAGAGAATTGCTGTGTACAGTGTTACATTATGCTGCAAATCCAAGACAAAATATAAGCAATGTCCACTCAGTATCTTCTGAACTTCTCCAATTACTCCATATTGTGGAAATGCACATCTATGCTTCAAGCAGCACAGACAGCACTCACTTCAAATACAAATCTGAAGCATCCGCAGGGCAGAAGCTGATTAACCCAGGGCTCAGCACACGCGTTTGCTAGTCCAGAGCCGAACGTCCGACTCGCACGGTCATGCACGACTGTGAGGCGGGAAACTGAACATCCACTCAGTGCTAACAGCAACATCTCTCATGAGGAACTTGAGACAAATGAACACTTTGCACTGAAATATTGGGCTTCTGGAAAAAGCACTTCTTCCCTTTCGCTGGGTTATTTGTATCTCGGCCTCATTTGTATTTAAAGGAAACTCAGATTGTGCAATAATCCTTCAAACAAAACTGTGCCACCAATGCATAGTGAAAGGCAAATGCATGACTCTGTAATGGGCTGCTCATCAGTTTTTGACAAGCAGATAGTCCCAAGAGTGATTAGCAGTGCATGCATTTTGCCGTTTATAGAACTGAAAGGCACGTGCAAATACACACACAAACACTTTGAACAACTTCTATCCTAGGAAACTTTTGTACAAAATCCTCTTTAAATATTTTTATCTCTAATATATCTTCCTCCTTAACATAGGATTGATCTGAAAGTGGCTATTGCAGTAGATCACCATGTTGCTCTCTTTTCTCCTGCCTAAAACACCAGTGATTTTAACTTGAGAGGAATTGCTTCAATCCCAGAAAATGTTAAACAGGTTTATCACCATTATAGTTTCATAGCAGGTTCAGTCAATACTATCCTTGACCGAACTACCAAACATACACTTTTTTTTTTTTTTTTTAAAACTAACCTAAATTCATGACCAACGTTAAGGAACTCCTCAGAACAGCTAGATAAAAACAATGAAAACAATAAACACACCCCCAAAAAAATAAACCCCCACACACTCAAGGTAACAGTATTTCCACTGAAATACTATTTCAGTGAAGTTTCACAAAATGCTTCCATTTTAAATTCTGCAAACATTACAGCAATAGCAAAGAAGATAAGCAAGAAAAAAACACCTCTTGGTAGTCTGCTTCACTTTGTGGGGAATATAATGCAGAATGGTTACAAGGTGTAGTAAAAGGCATATTGGTGTGACATTTAACAGAGCCAATAAAACCAAGTTTTTCCTGTTTAAAAAGTATCTCTTGAAAAATCAGATATATAGAAAGCAGAACTAGGCATATTTCTTTTCCTCTCTCTCAAAATTAAAATGTCTGAAATCTGATCATCACTATATTAAACCAGTCTTATACAGATATAATTCCACTGCTATATCATGATAAGCCTGAAATAACACCAGATAAGACTCAAAGTCCAAGATAAGAAGACTTTTCAAAGCACTACTTTCTAGGATGTTAAGCCTAAAGTCTATTAAGAAGACAAACTGCAAAGATCACTAATGGTGTAAAAGAGATTACTACTTTTTTGTCATCATCTGGCATTAAAAAGAGTATTTCATACTGACCGTGACCTCTTAGTATTTTGTTGAATGCATACGTATTTCTGAATATCACCTCCTGTAAAATACATCCACATTCCTGACATTTCATAGAATCAAAGAACAGTTGAGGCTGGAAGGGACCTCTAGGGATCATCTAGTCCAACCCCTGCTCTAGGAGGGACACCCAGAGCACAGGGTGGCATCCGGGTGGGTTTGAACATCTCCAAATCACTCTTCATCCTCACCCTACTCCCTACTTCAGGGGAATACATGGCGAGGTCACTTGCTTGCCTAACTCACAATAGTTCAGCCTCCTTTCAATAATATTCCACAAAAATATTGAAAAAGTTTGGGGGAAATGTAACGCAAATCAAGGACATTTTTCTGCAACATCTATGACTTTCAATAACCTAAGAGATTCTGCTAATTTTATCACTCCTAACCCGCCTTTTTAATTTCTGTTTGCCCTCAGGCCTTCAGGACAAGTCCAGTGATCTTTCGGGCACAGACTGAGGTCTGTTATGTAATTTTGCATCTCACTAGGTTCAAAAGTCAAGGGACAAGTGTTGAGCGTAGTTTTCTTTTAAATGAGTCAGCTCTTTCTTGACATCCCTTCTGCCATACTGAGTGGCTTAAAGATCTTCATTGTGCTTATGTCACAGGTTGTTTTGATATCTAGTTGTTTAGAAAGTTCATTAAACTGCAGCTCATTTCCAGGCAATGGTTAATTCAACCTGTTAAAATTCCCATTTTATTGACTGAATTAAAATTTCTTTAGCAAACAGCAATGACAGAGTACATATTATAAGCACAGACCATCAGGTAAATAAGCAGATGCTACTGTTAGAGGGAAAAAAAAAAGACTCTGTGAAATACATGAATTTTTAAAGTTACAGATTATTCAAAGGGAGAACATGAGCCAGTTCAATTACTTGTTGTGAGTAAATGGTCCAGTGATTTCAGATCTATTTCCTCTTTGTGAGTCATTCACAAACCAAACCCATTTTCTGCCAATGTACTCCTTGTTTGCAAATTATTCACTGAATAATTTATATGAAGGAAGTTTACCCTACGGGTTTGTCTACGAGCTTGTTTGTTTCTGCTGTTCTCTACCTATTAGCCACTGTGTTTCAGCAGGTTCCCAAGACACACAACATCATTCCTACTCCCCGAAGGAACGTGCAGGACTTTAAGCTCCTGTATAAAAGCAAGAGGAACAACAAATTGTGCATCAGGAAAAACCAGCTTTGCTTCCTAGTGGACCCTGATCCTTTCCTAGCTACACGGAACTTGACGGTGTTGCCCAACAGGCTCATCAAGGAGTGTGACCTAAAAGGCAAACACCAGGTAAGAGACGCACAGCTGGAGCAAAGCTGCATTAGAGCATCGGTGTGAAAGCCTCCGTTTCAAGTGCAGCACCAAGGCACGGGGTGGATATCGCAAGGCCCTCAAAACGGCTCTCCCCTCGCTTAAGGAGTCCAGAGGAGCCTTCCAGAGCATCTCAATCCGCCAGTGCCAAAACCACAGGTTTTGCACACATTCCTTGAGCAGTTATTTGACATCACCAGGCATCCACCTTTCTTAAACTTCATGACTTAAATGCTCTTGGTCCCCAAAAAAGCCCTATGCCATGTTTGCATTTTTTTCCTTTGCCCTTGCACGCACACACAACAAACTTTTTTTACTAGAATCACGAAATAACACCAATATCGACTTCCTTTTCAGTCTGCAGAAGATTAACAGTCCCCTGAGGGATGTATTGACCCTGGCTTTGCTCTCACCAATATTTACCTCTCAGGTCAATGAATCTTGATGTTGAATACAACAGAAGTCAATACTTGCTTATTACAGTTAGAGGAAGAATTACCGAGGTATTTTATGAACACAAGGCTGCTGCCTGCCAATGCTGTCGTACTTAAGGGGTCTGTCAAGGTTTCTCTTTTTTATTATTTTGATTTCTTTTCCTTTTTGTGCCCCTTTTTGCCTTTTTTTTTTTTCTTTTTCAGGTGTTTGTAACTCACTATTAAAATTTGTTCCAAATAACAACAAACACATATGCCATCTAAAGACAGTCAAGTCTATTCTTATAAAAGATGTTCTGACACAAACATATTTTAAGATTTTACACAGATGCATGCAAGCATTCAAAAGGGAATGAATATAAGTAAGTCTGGATTATGTATTAGATCACTAAAAGAGTGTTTTCTTTTAAATAGCTACTGCAATTTTTAGGATTGAATTCAAGTCTCCCTGTATTCAAAGTCAAGGGCTGGTAGAGGGAAAGGCTCCAGGACCAAACTCTGTGCAAATTTCCAGTTGCAGAGAGCCTAAAAGAATAACAAGGTATTTACAACCTGAAAAATACCAAAATCTATGATGCCCACCCAGAATTCACCCAGAAATCCAAATGCTGGAGCAGAAGCAAATAACAACCTAAGCTGTAAGAATACAACTGGGAAGAAAGACATCAGGGAAGGACAATAGCTCAATAAATCCTCAGAAAAAGGTGTGAGCACAGCTTAGACTGAATTTGTGGGACACAGTTGGACCAGAATCTCTATTAAATAATCTGGGCTGTCCATCCTCACTGTTAACACTAGCAAGATCTGTCCTTACCTGGCAGAAGCAGCATGCTGTCATGAAATTGTATTTGTTCGTGTTTTAGTTCGATGATTGTGATATTCCCTATCACAACCATCTCCAAGTTGTGGACAGCAGCTCCTTCCACGTACTGCCATCATTTGTGTTAATGACACTTTTAGTCAAATAACTAAAATATCCTGCTTCAGAGTTGTGCTTTCACAAAGCCCACAAAGATATACAAGACAGCATTTTAGATAGGAAAGGAGGGAAAAAAAATCATCCACTTTTTTATTATTATTATTTTAAATAGAGAAAGCTTCAGGGAGTCTTTGATTGTGCACTCCCCCAGTGCCTTAAATATCACAGAGAATACTGAGGGTCTTAGGTCCACGCTTGGTCTCACTCTACTCCGACAGACAAGCACACTGAGTGCTTGAGATGCATTTCTCCAGAGGCCTGACACCTTTCAAGGGGTTGCAATAGCTCTGCGAAGACTGATGTTTATCTTTCTGCTTTATAACCTGCCCACTCTTCCATCTTCTATTAGAGCATGAAAGGGGTGTCTCTAAACTGTTTGTTATTGTTAAACATAAAAGGTCTGAATAGATTTTTCTAGTCAGTTAACCGTATTCTTGAGGGAAAACATAAGGTAGCATAATTATTAAAGAGCACTCTCAGTAATACTCACATCTTTATTGTGTCAACTTTTTGCCCAAAAAAATAAGATTTATAGTAAAATCCGCTTCCATTTCTTCTTTGCAGAACCAAGCCATCTGCCCCAAATATACTATCAGCTTTTGCTAGATGAATTCACACGTATTTTAAAGCCCTGGAGTAACGATTAGAAAGGAAATTGGACGCTACTCATCATTTGCAAGGCTTTTTCTAACTGGAGAGGCTTCCCATTTGATCAATTAAATGTTTGTATGTGCAATACACTTTATGAAATTTATCCCAAAACAGCGAGGACTGAAATAACATTGGAGGCAGATGGCACAGCTGCTCCATTTAAAGAGCTATCTTCAGCAGTATACACAGTGACGGAGGGGACAGGGAAGCAAGAGCGAAAACGCAGAGCATCATGTGCTGCTATTAGCAATGAGCAAACCTTTCCAGCTCCAGCCACCTCTCCCCTATCGTACGTAGCTGCTCGAGTCACTTGGGTTTATCCAGTTCAGAACATACTAATTACGAAATTCCTGCCCACTGAAGCCATGCAAGGCTTGTTCTTAAGAGAATCTCCCCCTGCTCTAAAAGCTAGGGCAGTTTGAAAGCCCGTGTGTCACGTTGAGGCGACCAGCACGTGTCTGTCCGTGCACACGGAAGAGACATGGACACCCCTAGGAATAGGGGGGACGCTAAAGCTGTCACTTGTTTGCCAGCCTCAGGCAGAGCAGATCACCGCACTGTGCTCTCCAGATGCTACAAGCCTCTTTAGGCACCTCCAGGGCTAGTCCTTAAAACTGGCAGATCTTTTCACAGAGGACGGAGGAAACACAAAAAAATTCACAAAAACCCCAGGCCAATCCCAAACACACTGGACTAGTTTTGAGATTTCTGGGCGGGTCTGGCCTCTTCTGCTTTCAGTTCCAAGAAATAAGCCAGCTTTTCAAAAGGAAAGGACTTTCAAGAAAGATATTTTTGCACATTGAAGATGTGAAAGAAAGTGAGAGCACATTTTATATCACCTAAAACAGGGCTGCAAATGCAGTAATCTAAAAGAAAAAAAAATCTTTATTAGATTTTTTATTTATTTAATTAGAATTTCCAGTCCTCATAGAGGGAGAGGTAAGGAGAGGGAAAGAGAAGGAATGGAGACCAATCTGGCAAACAAATGGAACGCCAGAAAAGGTTTTCATGTGGGAAAGCACTGCTTTATTGGCAAATGAGCAATGAGGATCACGCTCTTCACAAGCCAGCACAAAGCTCTCAGAAGATTTTACTCAGGCATCCAACATAAACTGGTATGGGCCAGGAGGCAGATCAGCTCTTGCCTGGGTTGGCCTAAATGGCTCAAGGTGACCAGTCCAAACTCAGTTACCGAACCACAATGGGAACACGACAGGTCTGTCCTCTCTCCTTTCCTCTCTCTTTCCCCCACCTCTTAGCCTTTCCTTGCTGTAGCCACCTCCTGTTCTTTCCTTGTCTTCACCTTCAATCCCACACGCCTGTCAGAGACCTCGTGGCAGCTGGAGTTCCCACTGGGAACGCATTTTGTGGAATCTAAAAACCCAGAGAAGCCTCTTCTGCGGCAGCTGTGCCAGTGAGGAAGGTCCCTGTCTATGTGCCCTGCGACAATAAACTCCTAGGAGGGAGAATGCTGAAAAGCCAAGAACTAGCTCCCAGTTCACCACAGTATCCATAAATATTTGCCATTCAGACTTACGTCTGATGGCGTAAGAATTATTGGAGGCAGGAAACACTGCCAGAACACCAATAAGGGAGGTGAGAGGGGACCGAAAGAAATCCCTTGGTAGGCAAAAATGCCATTCATTTCCTGTGACAGTGAAGGGGGACACAAGGTTGTACATTTGGTTGTGCATACACCCAAACAAAAAAAAATCCATCCTTGCTGTGTCAGTATAAATACTTCACTTCCACAACCACCTCTTTCCTACTGGTAATACTACATATAAGACACATCCCAAGGGATAAGTTTCTAATAATGTTCTAAGTGCCTGGAAAGCATGAGTAGAACAAAAGCAGTAGCAATTTTAAAACAATAAAACTAAAGTCACAGGTCTCAGCTTCCTCATTTGGAGGGAAATTCACTGTGCTAAAGTTTTTGCAAACTCTATGATCACAAGGAAACATCTCGAGTTCCCAGTTCTCATGTCTTTTAAGTTAAAGCGTACACTTCTGCAAACAGCACAACCCTGAGAACGCTCCAGACGAGCTATGAAAAATATCTTTCTGTTACTGTTTTTAAGCCCTGACTTCACACCAGTTACATCTTTAAGGTCAATATTTGCAGCTAATCCAGAAGGATGCAGCAGAGTTTCCAAAGGGTGGAAATCTCTACAAAGTGGCAGTGCAAGGCAGGTTTAAGAGCCTGCTAGGGTGGGAGGATTTGGTGCACCTTCCTTCTGCAGGGCCCATGCCCTCAGCAGCATCACTCCCATAAGGGTCTTTCTCCCACTCTGATCTCCTGCCAACCCCACTAGGATTTTCAATCTTAGCAGCTCAAGGTGCACAAACTCGCTACGCTTGCAGCCTACCACCAGTATATTATGCTAACAGTAGTATTATAACAGTCTATTAAAAATGAATAAACTAAAGTGCACAGGAGACCACAGGGATCAAAGAGCAGGTGAGAAATTCTAAAGCCTGGACTTTTCTCATGAACAATGATCACATTCCTTGAACAAATTTAACATGCTTCCTCAAGCGATTTGAGTATGGGCACAAGGTGAAACACAGGCAGTCCCATCTCCATGTGAGGAGGAACTTCTTTCCTGTGAGGGTGACAGGGCCCTGGAACAGGCTGCCCAGGGAGGCTGTGGAGTCTCCTTCTCTGGAGATCTTCCAGATCCACCTGGATGCCGCCCTGTGCCCCGCGCTCTGGGTGTCCCTGCTGGAGCAGGAAGGTTGGACTAGATGATCTCTGGAGGTCCCTTCCAACCTTGAACGTTCTGTGATTCTGTGATTTTATTCCAAGAATAACATTTCCATTTTAATCCATAGAGTTGAATCCACTTCTCTTCATCCACACAAACTAGGCACCAGAAAATTAAACAGGCTTTGAGCAAGAAACAGGAAACATATGAAGTAACACTTAAATTACTACTCATAAGGAAAACCCAAGTGAATCTTGAACTTAAGTCTGCTTACAATGAAGAAAATAATTTTCTCTAAAATAAAGAGTCCCTTGCATCTCTCTTAGGTGTCCATATGACAATCTCAAAGTTTGCAAGACATTCAGGAAGTGTTTAAATCTTTTAGTTAAAAGTGACATTATCATTATGTCACTGAGATAAGACTGTATTTAAAAATGACTTGCAGAAAGCCAAGATATGAGAAACATTGTTCCAACTAGCAGTGTCAGAAACTTTGTTCTGACTGTCGGTAACTTGAAAGCAAGAAGAGATGGCGCTTGACCCCCCAGTGGTTTGCATCTGACCTTCATTTTCCACCTCTTCTCTCACTAATTCTCCTTTTAATTACCTACAAATTTGTACTCACTCAAACGCCAACATCTAATTTATCCACAGATATTCAAATTGCCCCATGTTAAAATAAAACTTCTAAAAAGGACAGGTTTGTCAGCCCTTAATGAGATCATTATCATTCCTGTTAAATATGGTTGAAAAGGCATTAATGACAAGATGCTTCCCTTCATTTGCACAGCAGCAGGGAGAAAGGAAAGCCCTGGCTGCCGAAGGGTGACAGTTCCCACGGAGTCATGCAACACAAAAGAGTGTCCGGCGGCACAAGAGGTCCTTTTGGAAGGCAGTTTTTTTCCATGTCAAGAGGAAAAAGCTGTGGGCATGGGATGGGGAGGGCAGTAAGTTCACAAAAAGCCCTTTTGCAGAGAGTTGGGGGGAAATCTGTCTGCTGGGTTTGCAGTGGATGAACAAGCAGCAGCAGCCGAGGTTGTTGCACAAGGGGCTGGGATGCTGCCGGGGCCTCTGCGAAGGGTGAAGTCCTTAAGGAAGTTTGCCAAGGTGGAGGCTTTACTAACCACTAGTGCATTACAAGTTTTCCTGGGACAAAACGTAATGGAGCAATGAAGCAAAACACCAAGGTCGACATCTCTTCGCACCCCCTGCCCTGAGGCGAGCAACGGCCACGGCAGCACCCGCCATTTTGGGCTCCGCAGGGGCCGAGCATTGAGGGCGAGGGGGCAACATGGCGGGCGGGGTGCCCGCTTTGCCCCGCCACGTCCCAGTGGCGGCTCTGCGCCTGGTGCACCGGGAATAACTGCTCCGAGCGGGAATAGCTGCTGCGGGAAGAGCCTTTCCAAACGCCCCGCGGCTCCCTGCCCGGCCCCAGGCTCGGGGCCGCCCCCCTGTCCCGACATATCGGCGCGGCGCCGCGGCGCCATGTCGCGTGGCGGGCAGCGCCCCCTGGCTCGCCAAGGGAAAGAAGAACCGCCCTCCCCCACCAGCAAGTTGGAAATAAGGAAAGATCGAGATAATTCGCAATTAAACACTATCAAGGCAGCCCATGGAAATGCTACAGCAATAGGACCAAGGATTTCTTGTTCTGAACACCTTAGAGGTGTTTAGTCTGCTGTGAAGGGCTCTCGAGTGCGACTGCGCGGAGTCCCCAATCCCATCCTTTGCCATCTTCATCAGCAGAGATTTCTCCTAACACCGAACCCAAATCTCTGCTGCTGCAATTCAGGCCCATCAGCTCTTGTTGCATCCGCCACAGCGACAGAACAGATCGTTTCCTTCCTCTCTACAAGAGCTACTTGCAGAGTTAAAGACATGCCTCTGTTCTAAGGGAGATACCATTTTCTAAGCTAAACGCTATCAATTTGTTTCATTTACCATCGCAGGTCATGTCTGCCAGATCTCAGTGCCCTCCTCCGAGCTCTCCCCAGCTGATACATGTATTGCCGGGATTGCTCTGTGCAGAGCTGATCCCTCTGCTTCAGCAGCACCAGGACAGAGTAATGCGGAGCAAAACAGATATGCTTCACATGTCTGACAGGTGTAATCCCTTTTACTGTACGCGTTAGTTACATGTTTGACTCCTTCTAGTGCCTCTGCCTCCTGCAGCTTTTGATAATTGTAGTCCCTTGCATCCGCTCAGTAGGATCAACTAGATTATTCCTAGTCATGAGTTATACCCATTGCCAGTACTTCCCCATCCTCAATTTGTGCAATTCATACTCCTGCTCAAGAGGAAGGGTCTCATCCTTTAAGTGCAGTTTGCTTCTTTACTTCCACCCTAAACCATCTCCCCATAATGTACACAGTTTTCCCAATTCTCAAGCTATTTTTCATTTTCAACCTACCTTCAGTTCTTTTGAACTCAGCAAGTTTAATACTCAGTTGCAAATTTAATGTCTTTATATAGTTGTGGGGGTTTTTGTTTGTTTTAGCCAACACTGCCTCTGGAACATGCCCTCCAGATTTTGAACCGATTTTTCCTTTGGTGACAGACAGCTGTTCTGAAATTAGTTTCCATCCAGCTCTGCACCTGTCATACTGCTGTTCTAATTTAGGACACGCTTCTCTGACTTGCAAAAATGCCGAATCAGTCTGCCTCCACTCGGAGAGGTTGCCTAAGCGATCTCATGAGATCCTTTGCAATCCCACATAACTTACATTCCTCATGTTCGTAGGCGTTAGCCAGAAGAAGACAACGCGCAGGAGTTACCTGATGTCCTCTGGAAAGGGCAATACTCAGGGAGGTCCCATGCCCTCATGGTTACTTTCACAGCATTAACCCTGATGCGCTCTTGCCACACACCTTGCCTGACTGACCCTGCTGCCAACCTCCCCCAGTGACCCATCTCACCAGTACTTTACACACACAAATAATCATGCCATACAAACAAAACTTCACCCAGACCAGGATTCTTGCACTGCAGGCCAGATTGCAGGGATATTATCTACATGTTATACACATTCTGCAGCACATCTCCCTGTTTACAAGATGCCTTACTGGCTTGTTCTCTCACAAGTGTGTTAACATGCAAAATGGTTTCTTAATGAGAAATTATTCCAGTCATGCAACATGGACACCACCCAAGTGGTCTCCATGAGCAGCAGGCCCCCAAAATGAAATCTGGCTAACTTCTGGCAGCACTTAAGGAGCACGTTTCAAGTCTAATGACTGAAGTGAGGGGACTAAAGAAAACTGCTTCAGAAACACTTCCAAAACAACCCAAAATGTGGGCACTTAATGCTCCATTCAATCAAAGGCAATTCAACCTCCCCCCAACTTCCCAAACTGATGGCCATTTGTAAGTGAAGGCAAACGGCTAAGCCCAAAGAATTAAGATCCAGACATTTTTGTGACTGAACAACTGTTTCAGTGATTCCACTTCCACAGGTTAAAATGGCTTCTTATAATTTCTGGGGCATGAATCAGAGCTAAACTTCTTCTGCAGAAGAATCCTATTGAACCAGATTTCCTTCTGAGAGAAATGCTCTACGACCAGCTGGTATATAGTGCTGTTGATCTGTTCACTTAAATATAATCCAAACTGTGGTTCAAATCCACATGTCCCACATTTTAAGGGGTGGAGGATGCTCATTCTCAGCCAAATGCACACAAATATTTTAGTCAAAACAGGAAATGATCAGCCAGATCATGAGGGAGAAGCATTTAGCAGTAATATTTAACCAGTAGATACTCTCCTGAGATGCAGTTTGCAGTCTGAGAAATCTTGAATCAAACCTATATATTTAAACTCCACATCCCTCATTCCACAGCTGAAGTTTTGGATTATGATCCACTCCTTTTATAACCGGTCCTCATTACTACAAAGGCCTAAGTTTCAAAACATCTTGGTTCAGGAAATTCATGACTTCTGAGCTTTTTACCTCCATTTTCACAGAATCACAGAATCACAGAATCACAGAATATTTAAGGTTGGAAGGGACCTCTAGAGATCATCTAGTCCAACCTTCCTGCTCAAGCAGGCACACCTACAGCATGTGGCACAGGGCGGCATCCAGGTGGGTTTTGAAGACCTCCAGAGAAGGAGACTCCACAACCCCCCTGGGCAGCCTGTGCCACTGCTCTGTCACCCTCACAGTGAAGAAGTTCCTCCTCACTTGCAGACGGAACTTCCTGTGCTCCAGCTTGTGGCCATTACCCCTCGTCCTATCGCTGGCCACCAGTGAAAACAGCCTGTCCCCTTCCTCCCTGCATTCTCCCTTCCTTAACTTATACATATTAATCATATCCCCTCTGAGCCTTCTCTTTTCCAGAGAAAACAGGCCCAGCTCACTCAGCCTCTCTTCGTACGAGAGATGTTCCATTCCCTTGATCATCCTGGTTGCCCTTCTCTGGACCCTCTCGAGAGCTCCACGTCCCTCTTATACTGGGGAGCCCAGAACTGCGCACAGTACTCCAGGTGCGGCCTCACCAGAGGCTTTCTACTAGGCTAAATTCTGTCAGCTAGTTTGACTTAACACTGCTGCAAAATTTTAAAAGTTAGGTGAAGTTTTTTATTTAAAGTAAATAAATTATATGCAAAAATGACAGGAAAACAAACCCTTCAGCTGCTCTAGCATTCTATAGTTTGGCTAGCAGATTTGTGAGCTTGCAAGGGGTATAGCCATGACAGAGGTATTTGGCTACACAGGCTCATTGATCTGTGTATTATTGTTCAATATGCCTAATAAACCACATTATATAGAACAGAGCCTTTTGCTGAGTTTTTATGACGACTATGAGAAATCAGTAGTAGAAACAACTGCAGACATAAAATTGGTATAGTGGCATGAGTTCTGAAAACAACACAAGTGCACTGTTTAATTGCACATCTTGAAGAGGTTATGTACGACCACCTGCACGTGTATTAAAAACACATAAAAAAGCTGCTGAAAGGGGGTTATTTTGCATGGGCGATAGCCTTCTCTCATAACAGTCTAATTTTGATTGATACGAGAACACCAGATCCATTGCTGTGGGTGCTTTTACTAACACTAGAGTACACCAGCAAATAAAATCAGCAGTTATTGTATGCAATAAATGGTCTCTTCAACCTGCTATAATGATTACATTCACCCAGCATAATAAATAATAATAACGGACACCCAGAACCAAGTCCTGGCACATAAGCAAGGCATGTAAAGCAGTCTTACAGCTAGCTTCAGCAGCTGGCTCTAGTTCTTTCCAGAATGCAGTGCTAATTATGAGATTAAAGCAAATTTTGGAGTAGGTTTCTGTCACACCATATCACTGAGGCTGTTTTGCTTTTCAGAAAGCATCAGCTCAATTTGAGAGCATGAACTACTCAACAGTAATCAAGAATCCACCCCTTGCTAGTAACTACACATCTGATCCAAGGGCTTTCTCCAGTGTTTACATGCTAGGACAACATGACACACAGTGGACATCACATTAAAATACATTATTAGTATATGCTCTATATTTCTCCTCTGATTTACTTTCAAAGTGCCCTTTTTTTCCCCTTTTGGCATGCCTGAATATCAGATATTGAATTCTAGTATGCGGAGTTTGTACATATGATGCACATATACACATACACACACACCAGTTTACTGCTGTCCTTTCTACAACTTTATAGAAAAATCCATCAGAAAATGTCTGCAGAGTTTCCATCTCCGGCAGCGAGCTAGGAACGCTAGGCTGCTGAGCAAGGTGCGTTTGAGCCCTGCAAGAGCCGTCTTCCCTGCGTTCAGCGCTGTTCTGCTGCCATCTGCAGGGCCTGGCTCAGCCACAGCCCTGCACTTGTTTTTATCCCAACCCGTCCACAGACCCTACTGGATATAAATGCTTGCTAGCACCTCAGAAATCACAGAATCATTATGGTTGGAAATGACCTTTGAGATCAAGTCCAGCTAAAAGCCCTTCAAAGCCATACCTGTTAAACCATGTCCCAAATATGGCCAGGTATGCTGTGAAAGCTTACTTGTGAGGCAAAGAACAGCTTCCAGCCTACCTAGTGCACAAGCAGCCTGTGGGATTCCCCGCTGCCCAGAATTACAGTGCCTAGAAAAGTTGGATCATTCTATTTGCATTAATAATATTTTCAGCTCCATAGGTTCCAATAAATGTTGGAATAAGATAAAGACAATCAAACTTCACATCTCATGGAACAAGCAGATCAGCCTTGCAGTCAGGAAATGTTGCTCTTGGACACAGCTCTACACAGATGCTAAGGTGTTTTGTTTCTTTTTCTTTCCTGAACCATTAGAAATGAGAATACCATATTAGAATAAACTAAAAGGTCCAAGAGAGTAGAGAAAACACAAAACCCTCTTGAGCTCAAGAACTTCAAGTGTGCTGCTTCCTCGTTATAAAGTAAATTGGGAGATTGAGTTTCTGCCTGTGAACAAGAGTAGATATGCCAGGAAATACTACTCTCCTTCAGATCCAGTTTTACTTTTGTAACTTATATACTCTTTCCCTGTTCTAGTTCTTTCCCTTGCACAGACCCTTTTCCTAGTCCCGGACTTCTGAGCATTATCATGCACATGCATCAGCAAACCGACTCCCTCTTGCCTCTCAAACGTCTATCTGCAAGCAGAAGGCAGTTATAGCACATTGCCTATTCACCACGAAGCACAGCTGCCACCAGCACTCCCTCAGGAAGCTCAGACAGGGCTGCAGTTTTCCCCGTTTGCCACTTAAAGTCACTTTCTTAGCGTGCCATTTGAATAGTTATTTTTGTTCCAAAAGCAATTGACTTTTCCAGATATCAAGATGACCTGCTTCTTTCCAGACAACATCCCAGGCTCTCTAGGAATCAGATGGGATTTTTTTTTTTTTTGGGGGGGGGGAGAGGGGGGAAGTGTGTGGCTAAAATAAAACAGCAGCATCCAAAATAGCTTCTGACAGCTGAAACTTTTTAGGGGTATCGAAGCATCTCCCAGTTTCATCACAAACAAAAACAGTAATGTGCAGATGTTTACGTTAAAATAGTTTCTATTATACTACGCAGGCAAAATTCAATAAGGCTGTCTTTCCAATACTAATTTCATCCCAGTATGATTTTAAGAGCATGGAAGATGGTACTTCAGTCCTCACAGAAAGCAGCTATTGAAGTCCTTCCAGTGCTTTCCAATAAGGAAAAAAAAAAAAGGTAGTTATGCTCTTTCACCCTTACGATCACCTCAGAGCGTTTGCATGTCACTTCTCTTCAGGGATGATTAACCTTGCTAGAAAACATCCAAAAACACACAGACCTGGAAGAGAGAGATCTCTTCCAAGCCCAAGTCTCTGACACTGATGGTAGGCAGACAGAAACGAAGTAAAGTTCTCTGTTTAATTTCCCAGGCTTGTCTTTCAGAGCAAGGCAGTCTTCCCAAGCTGCTGAAATTTTTCCCATTTTCTCCAAATTTTCCCATTCTGAAACAGCACGAGGCTGTGCCTGGAAGAGCGCAGCCTGCAGCAGTCCTTATCCCAGTGCTTTCTGGCCCAACTGCTCACGAAGCAGCTGCCTAGCTCTGTCCAGCATGGCGATAGAAAATCATTGCCAGTTGCAGCTCTCCTTAATATGCCAGGCTGCCATTTGTCATGTGCAACGATACAAGCAGCTGAGTCATTGCTGAAGTAGGGCCCGGCACCCGGAGGGAAACAACCTCCACGTCAGGCCTGAGAAGGACAAGCATGAAGGACAAGCTCTGCAACAGTGTGTGCAACAACTCGCTCATGTTTGTTGAGACAGCACCACAGATAGGAGTGCAGCTCTAGGAAAGTTCCTGTATGTCCTTGATTTGCAATAGCACTAACTTTCATCGTTACATAAACACCTCACAGAGCAGGCAAGCACAGATGCAGGTACCTCCACAGGAGAATGCAATGGAAGATGGGACTGTACCCCACAGAATCCAAGGGAAAGCGGCATTTCCTTCACTTTGTCCGCTAGATGCTTATTTGCTTGGGATTAAAATGAGGGATCTCAGCAGATACACTGACTGTCACAACTGTCGTTGCTTGTCACTACTGAGCCTGTTCTGCGGGGAACAGACACTCCTCAGGTTAAGTGGACTGAGACAAGGGACTGCTCTCGTACCTATGTGCTTAGGATGAGCAATTCTGTTTCTGCAGTTCCCTTGCAGACTGCCGTAACTCAAGTGAGACAGTCTGGAGCTCTTGAAGCCAAGACCTCCGACACCATGGTTGTGCTGCAGCTAAGGAACTGCAGTTCTCCAGCTGCAGGAGAGAGGTCCAAAGGCCCTGAAGTGAGCTTTGCAGATTAGAGAAGTAAACAAATATTAGTAAAGCTATCACAATCTAATATTCACTTTGCCCTTGTTTGACAAATGTTATCTATTAGAACTTTTAGTTTACTGAGTCTACTGTATATTTAATAAATGTACCAACACTTCAATAATGAGATCTGGTTTCAGTATGGCCTTAGAGACTCAGGCAACCCTAACAGTTGCAGCTCTTCTAGTACGAAATATAGACAACCACAGCACTGCTTGATCTCACCCAAGTAGATGGTCAGCAGCAAGCAACCTAGTCATCTCAGCTCTCCTTTTCTTGGAAGGCTTCTCAGCTTTCCTTTTCTTAGAAGGCTTGCAGTTCTCAGTTAGCAAGGAGAGTCATAGATGTGCAGCCATAAGCAACTCTGCAAGCCCTGACTCACACCATCTGATACAGAGAGGCCACTAGAGGCCACACGCAGCTTGCTCAGTAGTCTTGCACTGACCTGTGCGCCAGAAAGGATCCTACGCATTGGAGGTGGCACTTATTCACCATTAAGACAAAACAGAAGCAGCTCTGAACATTACACAGATACCACCAATACTTTATTGGTTCAGATGGCTCAGATCTCAAAACCCACCTGGATATCATCCTGTGCCATGTGCCTCGAGCAGGGGGGTTGGACGAGATGATCTCTAGAGGTCCCTTCCAACCTTAACCGTTCTGTGATTCTGTGATCTCATCTGAGTAAGGAGGGAAAATCTTGATTCACCCTCACTGGTTTCTTCCCATTGCCCAGTTCCACAAATCCCATGGGCTCCTTGACCTCTACAGGCACACAGCCTCATAGCTGGTGGTTTGGAAGGGCTGATTTCTGCAGGTACAGCAGTCTTCCTGCCAAGGAGACCACCTCTCCTGGATTAAGCAGGAGGGCTTCAGTCCTAGACATCTGTCAGGCATGGCAAGGTTAGTAGGACCTACACCTGGGGAGGAATAACCCCAGGCATCAGTACAGATTAGAGGCTGACCTGCTGGAAAGCAGCTCCATGGAGTGGGAGTCCTGGTTGACACTAAGTTAACCATGAGGCAGCAGTGTGCCCTCGTGGCCAAGAAGGCCAACGGGATCCTGGCTGCATCAGGAGCAGTGTTGCCAGCAGGTCAAGGGAGGGGATCCTGCCCCTCTGCTCAGCTCTGGTGAGGCCGCACCTGGAGTACTGGGGGCAGTTCTGGGCTCCCCAGTATAAGAGGGATGTGGAGCTCCTAGAGAGGGTCAAGCAGAGGACAACAAAGATGATTAGGGGACAACAGCAGCATCTATCTCCATGCGAGGAAGCCATGGTCCTCACTGTAAGGGTGAGGTCTCCATGGTCCTCACTGTGAGGGTGACAGAGCCCTGGCACAGGCTGCCCAGGGAGGCTGTGGAGTCTCCTTCTCTGGGGATCTTCCAAACCCACCTGGATGCCGCCCTGTGTCCTGTGCTCTGGGTGTCCCTTCTGGAGCAGGGAGGTTGGATGAGATGATTTCTAGAGGTCCCTTCCAACCTCAACCATTCTGTGACCAGGATTGTTGCTCATGGTCTTTCCCCCCCACTACCCCAGTGGCAACACTACCCCAGTACATTGTTTAGATATTCGAAGGAGCACCAGCACAGCAACACAGTCAATCATTCAGGATCGCTGTGAGGTGGTGAGAGTGAGACTGAACGACACACATCACGGCAGAGCTGGGGATCTGCTGGTGCCAGAGTAGCACATGGCAACGAAGGGGCGAGTTGCTCCTGCAGCCCACAGAGACAGCAGGAGCAGGGGACAGCGGGTCCAAACACTGCCCTATCACAGGCACAGCTCCCCCAAGAGTGGCAATCCACAGCTTGGGTCTAATCAGCAGTGCAGGTGGCAACCATGTAAAGGACCTCAAAGGCCTGCGGTCCACAAAATACACAGCAATATTCCCTTGCTCTCTTGCATCCCTTTCATAGCTACAAAAAAATAAGATTAAAACACAGCTTGGACTTGGATGAATCTGCAGGATGAATCTGCAGGATGAACACAATTTCAATGGCATAGCAGATGGCAAGAGAAAAAGCATTCTTAAAACTTGGTTTCTTTGTATGACAGATAATTCGCGTGACGACAACAACTGCTGAAACGAAGAGGAGACTACAAGAGAAAAGATATTTAGCACCAGCCATTTCAACATATAACAAGGAATGACGCCAACTGCTTAATTAAGAGGGTGCTTATTAACGTAAGCTGAAATATAGTAGACAGTAGGTAAATGGATTCAGTGCGTTAAGCAGCATGTTACATCACGGTTGTATTTTGGTCCAGCCATCTAATATAAGTCATTGAACTTACAATGCAAGTTAATTAAGCACCAAATACAGTTTCTCATCCTGTTATTTTCTGTAACATTCCAATTAAAGAGCATCTGGGGCATTTCAAAACCACCATGTGGCGAATTCTGTGCTTTGGCTTGATTAATAATATAATTTGGTTTCACAAAGTGCATCTTCCAGCAGTCGGTTCTTATGTTAATTTAGGAAAAAAAATACCCAAGAGTATTCCACAACAGTAGGTTAAACTCTAGTAGCATGCTTTTATTAACATGGTAAGATAAATTATATTGACATTATTGCTATACAATATGGGTATTTTTCTCATTAAAAGCATTAGAAAGGTTGAATTGATTAATTTAATCGATTATATAGAAATCAAGCATGCCAAGGAAAACATTAGAGATGCAAAAATTTCATCTTTCTTTTAAAAGAGGCTGAAACAGAGTCTGTTTCATCCCTGATGCCTTCACTTCAGACCATTTTACCTTTCCAGCCTAAAGAGCCCAGGCCAGCTTTGATGGATCTCGATGCTTTGGGGAGGAGACAACAACAGCAGCCAACTTGGATGCAGCTCCACAAGACGGTACAGCAGAGCAGGCATCGACCACCAACAAGCACCCAGCCCAAGCCCTGGGGTTTGCCTGGCTCTTCGGTGCTGGACTCGCATGGTCTTGGTTCCTCAAATTGCGATGCCTTAATTCATTCTTCCACAAAAAGAAAAACCCATCAATACCTGCAACAGAGCAGTCTGCCAGTCCTGATTTCTTTGGGTTATTATTACAGCAAGAACAGCTTCGTTCTTCTACCGTCACTGGGGCACTGGTCCCAGAAAAGTTTAAGGAAAGACTAATACAATTAATGGGGGAGTTGAATATAATTTCTAATTCAGTCATAAGTTTCCCCCAAGCATCTGAATTGATTATTCAGTCTGCCCTGTACTTCAGTTCCTCAGCCTCAGAAAGAAGAAAAAGATTTCCATGTATAGAGGTCTAAAACATTAAACGATTACCAAAGATGCCAAACGATTACCAAAGATACTTGGATATACTGTGAAGAGCAATTTCTTGGCCTCCCAGTGGAAAATTCATCTACATATTCTACTGCTTTCCATCTTTAATAAACTAGGTAGGAAACCTAGTTTGAAGTTACGGAAAATTGGAGCTACCTAAGACCTGCCCCCCCCTCTAAAATATATATATATATAAAAATATATATATATATTTAAAAGCTTTTTATTTTCCCATCAAAGAGTTAGGTCTCTGCTTAACTACAGCGAACTCTTCAGTATCTTGAATTTCTAGCATATTCCTATTGCCTCACCTTCATTTTAAATACCTTTTGTATTCCATGTTATATCCCAATCCCTCCTGCAATGCATCCATTTCACATATTCTGGAGTACATAAAGCATGATGTGCTAGCATGTTCAACCGTAATTAATGTTACTTATTATAAAGTTGACTCCACTGAGAAACTGAACCAGAAGAGTTTTTTTCTGGAAAAAAATCATCATGCTCATAATTTTTCTTTCACAGTGTACACAACTTCTGTCCTTTGGCAGCAAGAGGCAAGTCCTATAGACCTTGCACAGATCTGCTTCACTCCTGCCCACCAACACCTGTTTGCCATTGCTCTGGTAAAGATACAAAGGCATCAGAAAGATTATCTGCCCTCATGGCCCACAATGATTTTGATAACTAGTCATGATTTTTGATCACTAGCAAGAAGGTCCCATCCTTCAACCTTGATCATTAGCTAAAAGTTCTCACCCTTCAACCACAGGGCAAAGCAAAAGCCTCTGAAAGTCTGTGCTAAAGAAAGGATTTGCCATTCTTTAGATTAGGGAAAACCAACCTGCAGCACTCTGATGAGAGCAACCTGGCCCAAGTCTCACCTTGTCCCCGTCTCCAGCAGGCTAACAGATTAAACAGATGACCTTTTTGATTTCTCCCCAGTCACACTATCGACTTTTGCATTTTCTTCCCCATATATTAACACCCTTCCCACACACTCAGGAAGAAAAGTATCTATTTAATTGCTTTGCACTGAGTCCTACTCCAGCAGTGAACTCTAGAGAGCTGTTAGTGTGATCTCAAGCTGGACCAACATATTTGCTGCTGCAGCACTTCCCTGTTCAAAGCTGTGCTGGATGAACACACATTAAATGAGATCTAGTACTTTTTGCCTCCTTTTTTAATCAATGCATCAGCTGTAAGAGCCCCTGGAAGAAAAGTAGTATTTAAAAAAAAAAAAAAAAGAAAAGAAAAATATAGCAAAAGTTTGACAGACTGGATAGGTGCATATTTTTCTTTTTATATTCAGCCACATACAGCTTAAGAAGAAATAAGATTTCCTCTTCAGGATAGAAGCTAGAGGAAAGAATATACCACAGAAAGTCAAAGGGCCTGCATTTGTATTTTGGCAGTACTAATCTTCATCAGTTTGATTATGTTGCGTCTGTTCTAGAGCTGGAAAGTTTTTCAAGGAATCTGCACTTGGGAGCTAAAAGGTAGTTGAGGAGGAATTTAGGGATCTGTGTCATGCATCTTCAGCTAGGGAAAAAAACATTTAAATAACTAATGTCTGCTATGCAACACAGATGCACATGCATATCTCTGATTATGAAATACTGTGCATTACCCCCATTACCTCCACTTAAGCTTTTAAGTCATCTAGGCTAGATGTTTTAAT
Organism: Nothoprocta pentlandii; assembly: GCA_013398315.1. Classification (NCBI taxonomy): domain Eukaryota; kingdom Metazoa; phylum Chordata; class Aves; order Tinamiformes; family Tinamidae; genus Nothoprocta; species Nothoprocta pentlandii. The sequence continues at coordinate 419,299 of VZSG01000510.1, read as the reverse complement.
CAAGAACAACCTGAAAAAGACACTGAGTCAGATTCCCTATCATCTAAGCATATAAAAATTAATGAAGAGTGCAAAATCAGAGCCATAATTAACCAATATTTAAACACATGCTGAAGTTCATACAGCTTGTGTTCCATATGAGGCATCCAGTTCCTGTTAAGTGGCTTTCTGCTTGCTCTCCAGAAACTGTTTTTGTGTTTTCAAGGTTGGGAGATTTCAAATGGTATTGTCCATTTGAAAAAGATTTCTGTTTCAACAAAAGCTTTCTGTTTCATAGCTTCACTCCTTTCACATCTGTATGTCTTTAAAGAGAAATATTCATCTGTGCACAAACACGTTTGTATGTATAGAAATATTTTAAAATACAAATGGTCTATCTGTAAGTTCATGCAAGTGTAATTAAACACATACTCTATATTTAAGAACGCTGCATCGCTTGTTTCACAATCTGAAGCATGACTGGGAGGAGCAGCCTCTCTCTCTCTCTCAGGTATTGTGGGTCTCTTGCCAAGTTTTCCTTTTCACTTAGATATACTGAACTTCAAAGAGGAACTCTCCTGAACAGATTCTGCTTCTTATTCATGGCAGGTTATTTTAGAGGGAAGCCAATAAGCCAGCAGTACCTCTGATTAAAACTATGTTACCTAGGTTTGGTTTATCTGAGCTTCAGGAGAATTTTTGCTCAACTCCTTAAGCCTGGGCTGTGCAACACATTCCCACTGCAGCTACCATTAGATACCAGCTCTATCTCGCTTTCCATTCTTCCAAAATACCTGTACTATTGCTTAAAAATTATTTTCTGTAGTTTAGTCAATTCATCTAATTAGGTAGATTCAGAACGAGAAGGGGAATTTTCTTCCCCAGCTCAGCAGTCACTGTAGGCTACTCAACTTCCAAAAACTTTTGCTGCAGACAGGGTGTCCCTCTGTGGTGTCAGCAGGAAGTGTTCCTTAGAAAACAGCGGCTCTTTTGCCAGCACCTCTAGAAAAGTGTCACTTGAATCCCTTTTTTTCCTTCCTCCCACCGTTCTTCCTCAGATGGGCATTTTCTGGGCACTGCAAGGTCTCACCTTCTCCAGCTCTTCCCCAAATGAGTGTGGGCTAGGCTTTATTTTCCCTCCCACATTCCTGCTCCCCTCTAGCGTTGCTTACCTTTCTGTGTAAGCGCCTCCCATAAGCCCACAGTTTAAAAAGATACACCCACCACAGCTTGTCTGCCACTCAGGGGGGCAATTTCCAACTCTAATTTACATTCAGAGGCAGAATACATCTAAAAACCCCTTGTATATGTTGGAACAGGTGGCCTGATCATTTGAATACATAGTATCAGTTGTGGGAAAGTGCAAAACCCCAAGCTATCAATTAACTCTCCTCATGTCTTCTGTAAGTTGAGATGGTGACCCAAGGCATCCAGACAGGTGAAGCAACCAGGATTGGGTCTGGCTGTGAGCTTTCTCCTTTGGGGAGCTCAAGTTGAAAGACACCAGTAAAAAGCACAGAAGATATTTCAGAAATTCTTTTACCTCTCAGCAAGCTGAATAAAGTGGCCACAGGATGCCAGCATTGCCTGCGAAACGAGAGGACTCCTCAGTCTCACTCATGTCCCAGCTGAAGAGCAGGCTAGAGCGAGGCGATTGCTTTCATTTTCATTCACCTGTGTTAGTTTTTTCTTTAACATGCAGACCATGCAGACATCCCTTCCCCCATTCTGTCACAACTCTTTCATCCAGCTTGTCACTGCACCCTTCGTTCACCCCATGAAGAGAACATGAAGTCCCCATTCACGCTTCGTGTGCTGTGGAGTCTCACCAAGTCTCTGCTCAGACTTTCTGTGGCTCCCACCCACCCCTCGGCTAGTTTCTCTCTTCTGATTTGCATGACAAGCATCATGTAGCTTTCTGCTCTTACACATGCACACGCAGACACAAATTCTACAGAACGGTGTCACTGCCACCCAATTGGTTGAGTTTGCTTTTACCACAAGTCTGATTAAATGTTAAATACGTTGCTGCAAGATGCTACAAATTTGGACCGGGATCACAGAAAAGGAGAAAAGATTTATTTCTCCCAAGATAAATTAAAAACAAACAACAAAAACACACACCCCACACACACGGAATCTTCTTTGGAAGCTATCTTTGCAAGAACATCCAAAATACATTTTATCCCTACCCACAAGATTTTTCATTCATTTGTGAGTTGTACAAACAATTTTGTAATTCCCTCTACAGCATGCAAAGCCTTCAGAAAGCAAAGGAAAAGCATTGACCCAGAGAAGAGTCAGCTGTGGCTAAGACATTTAGGGATGCCAAGTGGAAAAAGTGATCTGCAGGCCTTTAATTCAAAGGTTAGCAGGTGTAATTGCACACACAGGACACTTTTTAGGAGGCAGGTGGTTGCTTACATAAGCTCAGCAGCAGCATGCCATTGCTGTACTTGCCCACTGGCTGGGCCACTGCAGTCCTGACAGCACAAAGCAAAGCTAAGTTTTCCATCATCAACAGTCTGGAAATGGATGCCTGAAAGAAAGAATTCCAGAATGTTTTGTTATACTTAGAGGACTTGTAGAGGTCTTTTTCCTTCTTTAAATAATGACAGTCCTAAACATTCATCTGTCTTTTAAAATAGTAGTCCGTACTTAAAAAAAAAAAAAAAAAAAAAAAAAAACCTGCACCTTCTTGGTGCTTTAAAAAAAAAGCATTTTAAAAAAAATGTTTTATTTGCATACACCCACACTTGAACCAGCACAGTTTCTAGGCAAAAACTCCATCTCACATTTCTGTACAAGTGTATTTAAGATGCATACTGATCAGAAGGTCAGTTGCACAATTACCCTGATCAATTAAACCTCCCTCCCAGGCTTCAGCTGTCACCTGGGAACTCAGGAAAGAGCAACACACTCCTCTGCCCTGCAAGAGGGCCCTGGTCTGCAGCTGCATTCGGTCATCACCATGAATTACATCATTTACTGAATCAGAATGAAATTACATCTGTACTTCCCCTCTTCAGGAAGCAAGAACAACAGCAGTTCAAAGGTCTCATTGCTTACAGGATAAATGCATAACACAAGCTGAGCATCGCTGGCACTGGCCATCTCACAGAAGGAGCAAAGACTCCCTTGAGAGCCTTCAGCAGAGCTAAGAAGGACTCCACGGCCAACAGAACCCACCCTGCAGTCTTCAGTGCTCCTCTCTCATCATACCAAGCAAGACCTCTTCGAGTGCTCACAGCCATGCTGATCCAGCCTTACAACTGGAGAAGCCAGAAACTGGTAACCCTAAATTCAGGGGGATTGCAGCAATGGGCATTTCACATGCATTCAGAGGCAAATGGAGAACAAGGTCTTCACAAAACTAAAATACCACAACACAAGGTACATCACATGCCCTGCCTCTCCCCAGTATGTGCTCTACTACCATACTGAAAGAGACTGTTTCAGGAGAAGAAAGCTCTGCAGAGAGGTAACTACCAGCAGCCTTGGACAGTCCCAGGCTGTAAGTCTTGGTGCAAATGCAGAAGTCACACGCGTGTGTGGGGAAGACACATCCCAGACAAGGTGGCTTGCATTCCGCACTATCACCAATAAAAATCCAGTTGTGATACAACTGCTATAATGCCACAGTCCACATTTGCCAACTTGGACAATTACATGGAATTTGTTTGGTTTTTTGAACTTTCTTCTACTCAGGATCCCTGTTTCTTTCTATATGGTGGGACAATGTGTGCAGCCTGAATTCAGTTAGTGCCTCTACAGGTGCTGCAAAGGGCTCTGCCACCATGGGGGCGAGTGCTGCAGGGCAGCCTCACCAGTGGGCACCACTCGCCCCGTTGGGCTGTCCAGTCAGGCCCTCCATCCGTCCTGCAGGGCCCAGCAGCAGGGCTAGGAGGAACGCAGGAGCAGCAGGAGAACAGGAGCGAGGCCACATCCCACGAGGCCCCCTCAGCAGCGCAGGCCCAAGCGCAGGGGAAACACATCCCCAGGCAGAGGTGACAAACCACCACGCTTCCCACCAACTCGCGCTTCCCCCAGCATTTTGGGAAGCCTCATCATTTCCTTCCAGTCCCACCTCCTCTCACCACTGAAGAAACCCACAAGCGAGCCTAGCTGCCCAAGGCCACTTTGCACGCTGCTGCAGAACTGGCCAGTGTGGTTTCTGCTGGCCGAGCTCCGCCTGCCCTCGAGGCAGGTCCCACATTCTGGCCGAGGAGGGTATGGGATAGCGCAGGAGAACAAGGCTCCAAAACCCAGGGGCCTCCCTGATCTGCGGCTGCCTCTCGTGACTCCCATACCAAAGTGAAGCCATCAGCACCTACTCACCAAGGGATTTTGTTTGTTTGTTTCGGTTTGGGGATTTCTTTGCTTTGTTTTTAATACAACACATGACAAACACTGAACGTCAAAACAGTAAATATACTCTCCCCTTGGGCAGTATGCTGTGGAATTGAGGCACTTCCAGGAGATACCAGGATCACAGTTTGTTCGCTCACAGTACAAAGCAATCCACCGTGACAGTTATTCACTCTGCTATGAATGAAGTATTTTTGGTATTTGATTTATCCAGATATTCATGGCTCAAGACCTACAACTTTAAAAGAAAATAGTGTAGGCATATTTTAAAAGAAAACAGTATTTTTACAGAAAGAAATCACTATTTTCAAAAGAAAAGAAAATAGTATTTTTACATATTTAAAAGAAAAATAGTAGAGGCAATATTCTGAGATATTCTCAACCAGGCTAGGAGGATCCCTTTCCATACATGGAGAGGGAAGAGGGACACAGCAAAATTAAGGCATATAGAGAGTATTGCAGTTCAAGCTCAACCTCTAGCACTCAGTACCATATAAAGAAAGGCAGCAAGAAGAAAGGCTTTTCATACATCAGAAATTAGAGTATAGGTCATATAACCAGTGCCAGCTTGTCTTTTATGCAGAGAATGTGGAAACCTGAGAACATATTCCTGATTTGAACATATTTTGGAAAAACACACTTTTCTGTCAGAGGAAAAAAAAACTGAATTTGATTAAAAGTCACAATACAAATAAAATTGCAGTGCTCATGTTATTTGTGGGGTACAAATGAGAAGCTTCAGATATAAATCTGTGGTTCTTATAAAAATCCAAGAAAATAAGTGTAAGAAAATCCAAAGCAAGTGTACGAATTTTCAGGTATGTTTTTTGTTAACCACATTTACCTCGGCTGTCAAGGCACATACAGTTCTGTACCTCAACATTCACCTATCTACTCCTTCATAAAGGAGTAGATACTGCAGAACTTTCACTGTCTGCATTGATAAAACCCTCCACAAACAAATAGTAGTCTTCAATACTGAGAAATTTACTCCTACTTCAATATGGGGGTCAGAAAAACTTAAAAAAAAAAGGCATTTGCAGCCAAAATATTTTCCAGTCTATGATTTTTTTTCAAGTGTTCATATCTTCATTATAATACAGTCTTCAACAGCACTGAAGTTACAAACACCTGAAATGCGTTTTCCTAATGTTTATTCTGAGATAGCTATGTGTTGTTAAGGTTTCAAGTGCTGCTGACAAACATCCATCATGCATTTATGAAACAGCTATATAGCAGTTGGTTACTCATTCTTAAAACATGACTACGTCGCCACTGCAAGACAGGTAAAAAAATGGTAAGACCCTTATCATGTCATGTGGTATAGCATCACTTACCTGACAGATATGGCTGATGCCTGGCTGATAAAATACTATCTATGAAAGCTAGTTTGTACAGTTGTAGGGATCGCTTTGTTTCTCCTGGCAAATCTTTGCAAATAAGGCCAGAGGAATGTAGCTATCAGTATTTGGATTCCTGTGCGATTTCATGTCAACATTCATTTAGATTGCAAGCTGCCTAGATTGCAAGGAGCTGGGAGCCTATGTTATTTGCCTTTGTATAGCACTTAAGACAGCGAGGTGTGTAGTGCAGAGCAGCAGTAATATCAAAGAGCAGCCAGAGCAATGTTACTCTGCCCCAGACACATCTGGGGCACATGCAAAGCTGCACAGGGCTCAATGGAGCCGTGGGGCTGGCGGCAGCCTCATGCTAGAGCCCCTTCCCTCTCACCCGTCCCAAATCCAAGTCCCCTCTTCAGCCTGGGGGCTTGCAAGGACAAGGAAAGGGAAGGGGGAAATACAGCCATGTTCATAGGAGCTGCCTGCTCTTTGCAGGCCTTGATTCATGGGGAGTTCCCAATGAATGCGGAGGGAACCATAAAACCATTTGACTGCAAGATCGTAAAAACCCTTCACAAATGCGTAACGCTGAAATTCCTTCATGGCCTCCAAGAAGTCAGGGTAATTCGGAGATGCCCTCCCTCCCAATCCCCCCAAGAATATTGGGGAACAGCATGCATATTGGGGAACCTACACTTGCCCCATTTCTCCCTCTGCCAAGGTGCCCATTTTTAGCCACAGCTGGGGACACAACACAGGGAAAATTTCTCTGTTAGTGGAACAATTTGCACAGAAAAAGGGAAGCTTGTGATCCTTACCTGCAGCTGAGCTCCCTGTGACCAACATGCGTGCCATGCACAGCAGGGGCAAGTTTAAACAAATATGAGCACAATTACATAAGACACAATATTTAACACAACTTCATTTCCCCCAGTTCATTCAGACCAGTGCCGTGCGGCAAAATCTCTTTCCACCATAAGCCAGACAACAAAACCATAAACTCATCTG
>VZSG01000510.1:380232-409800 GCA_013398315.1 Nothoprocta pentlandii | reverse complement strand
GCATTCACATGGAATACACTGTTTGCTCAGATGGCTTTAGAGCTCCAGCTTGTAGGAACCTGCTTGGGCATTAGGAGAAATCCCACTTTCTCACAAGCTCCATCTCTGCCAAGTCTGAAAATCAGCAGGAGTTGGATGCACAAAGAGAGATGGAGGGAAAAGCAGAGCCTTTCCCATGAAGTCACATCAGGCAGGAGGCAGCACTTGCCTTGAGCAGGACATTCTCCTGTTGTGGCCACCAAGTTCTTCACGTGGCCTTCCACCCTCACACCTGAAGATGGCCCCTGCCTAAGCCAGCTCCTGTAGCTCCCAGCCACTTATTACTTCAATAATTGAATACCATTAGGTTTAATTAATAAGTTGCCTCCAGAAAAATACAAATAAATCGATAAATAGCATGCAAACACCCAAGCTCTCCCACGTTGCCCAGCACAGGTCAATAGATTACCAGCCTGGGCTGTTTTGACATCCAAACCATGTCATCTGACGAGCAGTTCCTGGCAGCGCTCGCAGGATTGCAGCACTTACTGGAATCCGTGCCTGCGCGGCGCTTACGTAACCCCGCTGCTCGCGGCGCTCGCCGGGCTCGTTCGGCAGCACCTCCCTCCGCCAGCACTTCAATAAAATAAAATAAAATAAAATAAAATAAAATAAAATAAAATAAAATAAAATAAAATAAAATAAAATAAACACAGGACCCCAAATTAAAAAAAAAAAAAATCCACCCAAACAGCAACAAGCCAAAAGACGACGTGATCCTGAAGGTCCGCTCTTGGGAAGGCGACAAAATAAACACGATTACTTAGAGGAACTGTTTCTCGCCAGAGAATGTGGATTTTTACTCTTTCCTTCAGGCCCAGGACCAAGCCATAACAACCAAACTGAAGCAAGTAGAGAGAGGTCAGAGCCATGATTCAGAAATACTGGTTTTGAAGCTCTTGGCTCAGACACCAGTTCCCCACATGACCCTGGGCAAGTCATTCAAGTCTGTGCTACATTTCAGCCTCTAATCCATAACACGAAGACGATGCCTCACAGGCAGCTTGTGAGGTTGTTGGTGACTGCAAATCCCCATAATGATGGGCAGCAGAGAGGCAATGAGGGAGACAGGCAGATCGAACTCATGCAGGATCCCCATCCCTTAAGACACTGCCTTCAAGCAAACCTCCCATGAAGAAAGTGCCCTCTGTCTAATTAGAACTTATTTCTGATGATATTTCAGTCTCTTATACTGAAGTTATTATTAGAGGGTTAGAAGAAAAATAAGAGGCAGTGCGAGCTCCTCCCCAGTAGAAAGAAGTTCTGCTCCTGGTGAGACAGCCTTCTTCCAGCTCTCCTCAGTCCTTGCCCTCCTGACTCCATGCTCATTTTTGCTTAATTGCCTCTCTCTTAATTCTCCTGCTGCCAGGAGAAATTCAAACACCTGCAATGCCCCATTAAAGTCCAAAGGGTGTTGGGAGCAAGATGCCGTCCAAGCTATTTGCAAGTTAATCTCCCGTTGAAACCACAGTGTGCATTTTCAGAAAGCCCGGAGAAATCACCATCATCCCCAAGTCGCGAAATCACCATCATCCCCAAGTCGCGTGGGGCTTCCCGTGAATATCTTGTGGATGGTTGAGCATAGCCATGGCACCACAGCCCAAGCCCAGACCTTGAGCCTGCTTCACACAAAGAGGAAGTTTGTGTCCTCAGCCGTACAGCTGACTTTTGACACGACATGGGCCTGCCCTTCAGCCAGTAGGTCCCAGCACTGCATCCAGATGTACTCCCAGCTCTACATCCACCTCACACACTCCAGCAGGCTGCGCCTTGTCCAAAGGAAACATGTGCTGCCTTATTAAAAATAAAGGAAATCTGTCTTTCATTCCTCTGTTTTTCTGTATATTTTTTCTGACCTTTTTTCTGATTTTTTTTTTTAGCAACAGGCTCCATTACTTTGTAGCTGCGGCATTTTTCACTTTTTTGGCAGTACATGCTGTACTATTAATGCGTAGGCATGTTTATAATCAGCAAGGATGATTTACCGAACAAGTTATGATACATAAAGTCATAAGTCAAGAAGAGTCCTGTAGCTAGTTGTTAATTAATAACTCTGCTCAACTGCAGGCTTCTTTTTTCTTTTTTTCTTTTGCCCTTTACCCTGAAAGTTGAAGCCTAAAAATATTCATGTTTTCCTAGTTTTAGAGAGCATTCTAACTAGTGCAGAAAGAAAGAAATTAAAAAAAAAGAAAGAAAGAAAGAAAGAGAAAATTCCAACCCTGTAATTTACAACACAAGTCATCTGCGGTGCTGACTCAGCATCCCACTTGAGAACAAGATCTGCTGCAGGTTACAGGACCATGACTAATTTAACATTGTTGTTTCAATGATGGTGTTGAGTAAAGCAAGACAGTGTCAGAATAAGGTTACAGCAGACAAGCATGCAAGTTGCAAGGGGTGACTGAAGACATTCCCAAGCACAAAAACACCTTTCAAGTTTTGAAATCAAAACCTTTGCCTGACTTTTAAGTTGCTGAGCAGCCAGTTGTATGGCAGGGAAGAAATGCCCAGTAGGATTTTATGCTAGTATTTGAAAGCCTTAGTAATTAATCAGGCTAAAACTAGCATAATTTTGAAAGGACTCACCAGAAAGATGAACATAACTTGTAAATTACACTTACATAACTTGTAAATTACACTTTTCTCCCCTTCCTCCAAGACCACTACCACTATCGTAGGTTACTTGTATTTCCATTCTGCCCAGCAAGCCTCATGAACCATAGCACAACTACTGACTCTGCCAAGAGTACGTCTTAGATGGACGCAAGTCGTAGAGCAAAAGCTCTCTGAAAATTATATCAGCTAATGGAAGAGCTTCCTCTAAGCAACGCAGAAAATCTTCTGAATCCATGAGTCACTTTCAGGAGTCCTTCAGCAATACAAAGCTGCCTTGTTTCAAAGCCCAGAGTGTTTCACATCTCTCAGTTTCTTATTCAGACAGTCAAAAAAAGTGAGAATTTATACAAGCCCGCAGAGACTGTGGCGGGTCACATTCCTGCACGGTTAGTCACACAGGCAGGGGAGGAGTGGAGGAGCTGAAACTACGGCACAGAAGGTGTTGCAACAGCCAGCACGCTCACTTCAGCGCCCCGGGCTCGCCAAGAGGGCTCCTGCCCGCACCGCGGCGGCCATTTCGCAAGTATCGGTGCGCGGTGGTGCAAGCAGGCGCTTCGGCCTCCACCACAAGGGAGGATGGGGCCAAAGGGCCACAACTGGACGTCTCCAGCACCACTATCAATAGCCCAGTACTGGAGCAACCCCTCAAAGCTCTAGGCAAGCACATGTTGGTCAGGAGCCACGGGCAGGCACGAAGTAAGTCTCCAAGGACACAGGCTCACCTCAGCCCTTGAAACAAGATGTCACTTTCTGGAGAAGACACCGTTGTGTTGAGCAACACAAGCAAACAGATCATTCTGCTGCTATCAGTCTCATTTGTATCTTGGTTTGGATTTCAAACTGAGATTGCTTTCATAGGGTAATACAAAAAGCTTCAGGCAAGAAAGAAGTGTAAGATTTTACACCAGAAAGGGGAAACAGAGGGCCTGGAAGGAGGGAAGGGATAATCACATTTGTGAGCTCAACCATCAAAAATCTTCTCCTAACCTTGCCTAGTGGGATTGCGTGCGTTTGATGGGAAACAGGTTAACAGAAGCCCAAATCAATTCTCTTTTGTGCAGTGATACAAGAGACAGAACTTCCTTGTATCTGGAGCCAAGAAGCAGTCAGCAAACAGATTTCTCTCAGGCAGATACTCAGTGCCAGGACCTGAGATCTGTACTGGCACATCTGTGGCCTAACAAACCTACAAAGCAAATGGATTTTTTGTGATCATTCCCATACATGTGTTTATCGATAAGGCATCCATTTGAAGTTGGACTAGATAATCTCTAGAGGTCCCTTCCACCCTCAACCATTCTGTGATCCAACCCCCCCATAAGTTATCAAGTTGACTAACTCAACCTAGTATCTTGAAATAAGGCTATAAAGATGCCTTTATCTTCCTTATGATCATATTGAAGGCTGAGAGGAGATAATGATTAACATGTATAAGTTCATGAAGGAAGAATGTAGGGAGGAAGGGGCCGAGCTCCTTCCTCCTTCTTGACAGGACAAGAGGAAATGGGTGTAAGTTGAAACTCAGGAAGTTCCATCTCCAGGTGAGGAGGAACTTCTTTCCTGTGAGGGTGACAGAGCCCTGGCACAGGCTGCCCAGGGAGGCTGTGGAGTCTCCTTCTCTGGAGATCTTCAAAACCCAACCCTGGATGCCGCCCTGTGCCCCGTGCTCTGGGTGTCCCTGCTGGAGCAGGGGGTTGGATGAGATGATCTCTGGAGGTCCCTTCCAACCTTGAACATTCTGTGATTCTGTGATATCATATCTCCACCAAATCAAATTAAAAGCATGCTTTTCTTTCTTTTTTTTTTAATACAAAGACAAATGCAAGTTCCAAAAATCTCTTACAGGAGCGTGCTTTGTCAGAAACAAACAAATCCATAATTACACAGTGGCAGCAGTTATCTCTGCTCATAGCTGCTAGCAGCTCTAGGGAAGCAGGCAAACAGCAGGGGCAGCTCCAATTAATTAGTAAACACTCTTTTAAAAGCCACTCTGATATAAATTCATTTATTGCTTCATGGGTGGTTTAGAAAAGAAAAAACAAAAACATTAAAGAAACTGTAAATAAGTTCATTCAAACAGCTCATAAAGTTATAGGAGAAAAAAATAAACAAAATCTTACTATTTTTATTACACACATGAGCAAGACAACAACCCAAGGAAAAGCATTTGTTTCTAGCAATTATTCCCAGAAACTAGTGACAGCAGTTTTTTGGGGGATAGCTATTTCATTATCATGTGATTTTGTAGAGTCAACAAAAGAAACAACATCCAAACTCCCCTCTAGACCAGGATCAGGCAACCAGAGTCCAATCACAAGTCCCAACCACCATTCTGCTGCTCAGGAGAAGAAAACCAAAATAAAGACAACTCTTTCCAAGGCTTATACCCCAAATAAGACACTCCATACTCCCCTCTTAACTCTTCTTCACAGGTGAATGTTTTTCCCTTTCCAACAGCCACTTCCTCTTCCTGCTCCCCTACCCTCCGAGTGAACCCCAGGTGGACTGCCAATGCTCCACCATGCCTCCTCAGCCCCATTTCAGTTAAAGCAGCAGCGAGGTTGGCTGCAAACTCTCAGCTCATAAGGATTTAGTAGTAAGTAGGAGTAAGAGTGGAATATGTGGAAAGAAAGTTGGGAATTCCTGCTCAGTCTTCCCCAACCACCCCATTTGTTATTACTGATGATGCTGTTTCCTCAAAATTCACAGGCCTCTCCCTGTACCTCAGCTGGAGGTGAATCAGGCTCTATGCACTGTGCTGTGTTTTGCTGGTGTCCATAAAAGCAGCCCATGAACCTCAGGGGAAACAGAATCCAACACCCAGAAAGCATAATCAAAAATTACGATCTTTTTGTCATGTTTACTGTAATACTCAAACAGCACAGAGTCAATAGTCAGTGATTAACTATAATTTCTGCCTTCCTGTATCTCTGGAGCTTTAAATTAATGACCAAACTAATTAGTGTGGAAAGGGAAAGAGAAATCAGCTAGCGGTGATGTTTACCCACAACTGCATGTGCTTGTGCACATAGAATAAATGAATTGAGGCTTAGCATCATAACAACAAATTCCAAGGTCAACAACTATGACAAGGCAGTTTTTCATATCTCCCTTAGAAAATAAACAGAGCTTTCAGGCAGTCTGTGTCATATCAGAGGGAGAAAACAAAGGCGTTCGTGACTAAAGCTCATGTCCACTAACTGGAAGGCAGTAATAGCCACACCTGAAAACTGAGTTGGAGCATCAAAAAGAAATCACCCACCAATTCTGGTACAATTCTGGGTAGTAGCTCATGATTTGCTATTTTGCTAAATATAAATTTATAGCTAAAACTGCTATTCTTCTTAACACTGTCAAGTATCCTCAATTAGGAAAATCTGGATAGTAATTAAAACATAATTAAGTTTCTGAAACTGAGAAGTGCTTCAAAGCAGGTGTGTTATAAAAATCAAAGGCAATTAAAGACTGACCATTTAAAATATATATGTGCTTGAATCAGTCCCAAAGCATCGGATGTTAAAAACACTGGAATTAGGAGACACTGCAGGATATACACTCATCAGCCACAAAGCTGAGAGATAAACATGGATATGAATGAGAAAGGGCATGTGCCACTGCCATGCACTGAGGCCTGAAATCGGTTGAACTAGGGGACTTGCTTTTCCACCCCATAGAAATGTGTAAGTATAACAAAGCTGCCCCAAGAAGCATAATGCTGGCAGGCCAGATCTGCTCCTGTGCTACTGCTGCAATGTTCGGAGTGGATAGAGGAATGCTTGAAAAGCTATGTAAGACCACAGTATACAGGAGTCTACCAGCATGAAAACCAGCACCCATCAATATGTACAAGGGAGCACAAACCCTACCTCTGGACAGCTAAACCCAGCTTCGCCTCTCAGGTTTGAGGCTACTAAATCGTGAGTAAGAAAGAGCTCTCATACGAACTATGGAACAAGTTGTTGTTTCCAAGTATTTTGAAAGTATTTCGCCAGGTTCTCAAAACCCCAAAGCAGGAGAAATGTCTGGGAGGAGGGAAACAGCCACATGTAAAAGCAGTTGACGAAAAGCCAAGGACACTTTGATTTCTTCAGCTTGGCCCAAACACAGAGGCAGTGTCGCTAAAAAGCTGGAAGTGGAAACTCCCTATTAGGTTTTCTTGCCTGCTCTCCTGGAAGCCAAAAAAGAGCAAGAGAGCACTGTCTCTCTAAGCATTGTTGTATGACTCTCAGGTATTTATTGTGCTTAAATTACTTACCTTGTTTTAAAAAGATAATCTTTCAAGGAAAATAATTCAAATCTGGCACCTTCTCTAAGGCTTTCTCTAGTGTTTTGCCTGGCCTTCTGTGAAAATCCCAAATAAAGGGATCTATCCTCCAGGATTTGCTCTTCCAGCCAAACCTGCCAAGGCTGTCTGCAGCTGCCTGATACATTAAGATTTCCTTTAAGTATGTCATTATCCCCAATTACACAGTCATTTGCTTCAGCATAATAATCACTAATCAATAAACTGTGACTTCAGCAGACACCTTGCTAAGCCAAAACTTTTATTAGTTACTGTAGGGTAGGGTTTACTTGCCTTTACATATAATCTCTGAGGCTCCCAAGGCATCTCTGAGCTTTGACTTCGGTGTCACAGCACAGAGCTCCTTCCACCATCAGCTTTTGGTTATCTGGACTGTGGAAATGGAATAACCCAGATAAAGCAGAACAACAGATAATGGGCATGGGGCTCAAAAATATGTTAAAATTCGAAGAGTTACATATATTCTTTAAAAAAAAAAAAAAGAAAAAAAAAAAAAGAAGTTGGCAATGCAGAACCAGAGCAGTCCATGTCTGTCTGGAAAATCCCAGGCATGTCAGAGCATGAGCAATAGCCCTGATCAGCCCAAATGTCTCAGTCCTGCCACCAAGAAAGTGACGACATCTGGGGTTTCTGGACATCCAGAGGCTCTGGCAGAGCAGCCCTTACTCTTGCCCCAGCCAGACTGCCAGGAAACCCAGGGGACACCCTCAAAGTCCTCATTTCAGGGGAGTCCAAAGCAACATGCTCAGTGTTTTTGTCCATAGCGAGGTACCTCTGGGCCCTGCAGGGCTGAAGGAGAGATGAGGTGGGCAGGAGCCATAGGGCCCAGCAGGAGAAGAGGACTCCCCATGGCCCTGCAGATTGGGTACCCCAAGGATTGGGTTGCCCCTTCCCAGCTTTGGGGAGACCAGAGCAGGGAGGAAGAAGAGGAGGAGGAAAGGAGAAGATCGGATACGGAGAATTAGAGAAAAGGAAAGGCAGAAAGAGGCTCCCACCTGTCACTGCAGCGTCATTCCATGTCCAAAGGTCTAAATAATATCAGAGATGAGGTGCTTGTCTCTGGTGTCAGTTTGGTGGAAGATTTGAGAGGAATGGCCTCATCCCAGCCCAAGCAGAAGCAATGCTGTGCACAACCACTTCTGCACCAGCTGCCCACTGCTACCAGCATCTTCTGCCTTAAAACCACGCCAGCCCTCACTGCAACCCCTACAACACCAAGCCGAGGAGCTCAGCCCCTCATACGCCTGCCCACGTGTGCACGAGGGACCGCATTGCCAGGACCACGTGTCCAAGGCGGGGAACATCCTGCCAATGGGAGCAAACACACCTGGTGTGTTTTGGCCCTGCTGTGGCCACAGGACACCTCAGCACGCTCAGCTCCAAGGCCATGGAAAAGCACACTCTAGCACCTTCCTTAAGGACTTCAGCTGAAAGCAGTGTGTGTGTTTCCCTGGTTTCTGGTGGGCTTTAAGAACGTGCTTGGTACTTTTCTGCCATGGCAGTTCCCACTTCCAAAGGTTTTTGCTTGACTGCATTTGCCTCTTGCTGCAAAGAGAGGGACAGATTGCCAAGCAGTCCTAGGGCAACCAGGAAGACGTGATTACAGATTTTATCCATCTGTGCATCTCCTCCTCCCTGATAATCTTTTTTCCTGGCTTTTTTCCAACCAAATCCAACAGAGGAGCAGCATCTCGAAGTCCGGAATTCTGGCAGATTTAAGGAGCATCATTCCTTCCATCAAAGAGAGGGAGCGGAGCAAGAACGCTGGGGGGAACGGAGCAGCATGGAGCCGTGCAGGGCTTTGCAAGCCTGTGGGGTGCCAGGGCAGGCAGCAGCACAGGGACCTGCACCCAGGGAAATCCCTGTCCCTAATGACTGCAACTCATAGCAAACAGGGCTCAAAGCAAGGCAAGGCTGGAGCAGGGATAGCGCCTCTCTATCAGCTGGAGCAAAAGAAGAGGAAGAGGCATCGCCACCCACATCCCTGTTTGTTTTGGGCCGTACTGACATCAGGCGTGGGGTTTGTTTGTTTTCCTCCTCAGTGTTGAAGAGTCCCAGCAGGTGAGCAAAATCTTGCAGAAATGCAGAGGCGTTTTCCAAAGCTGCCCCTCGCAATTCCTGAGGACAAGTGGGCCGTGCTGGGCCCTCTCCTCAGCCAGACGCCCCTGTACGAGGTTGCAGCCAACGCTTCCCCGTCTGTCACTGCAGCAAATCACAGCTGGACTTCAGCTACCAGCAACACCCGTCCCCCTTTGAGACCCCTAAAGGCCAGGGCCCTGCACCGGTGCTGCAGAAATCATGGGCTGTGCTTCGTGCAGTGCCAGCTGCAAGCAGGCCTTGATGCTGAGCATCAGGCTTGCTTGACTGGCCTAGTAAACGGTGCAAGCACACCGAGAGAAATTGCTCTCTGAAGACATCTTAGCAATTAGAGGAATGATACGCAGGTCTGTGAGTCAGTTGGTGCTTATGGAGGAAAAAGTAGGGGGAAAAAAAAAGTCTTCTTGATAGTCAGACTTGACTCCTCACTGCTTGGAGTCTTGCAAAGTCATTTGACTCCATGCCAAACTGAGCTCACATTTTCTAATATTTTCCATTGGGTGGAAGGCAGGGTTTAACGAGCTAGGAACCTTGTCAAAAACAAAGATGTGGGAAAGCAGAGGGAATTTCAGGCTCTGTTGTCTGCTCAGGACACACAGAATGGAAACTATGCGTCTTTAGAGGCTAACTAGGGCCCTGACGTGAATTGCAGCCTGAAGGGCACATGCTCCAGCACAGCTACAAGCCCAGTCCTGGGCCAAGACTACAGGTTGGCTGTGACACTTTTCCCGGAGCGTTGTCCCTGGTAAATTGGCCCATCCAGAGCCGTGCTTCGACTTTATGAAGTGCTCCAAAGGAGGTGCTCCGAGGGCAGTTTTGCTGGGGCGCAGGGTTCCTTAACCCGCACCAGACCCATCCCACTGCTCCAGTGTTTCCCTGTCTCCTGGAGCAGGTGAGCACAGCACCTCCGTGGTGGCACGCACAGTCCCAGGGATGCAAATGCTGCCTCTGAACACACCCAAGTGTGGAGGGAGTTGGAATGCGGCTCGCAATGCTATGACTCAGGCGCTTTTTTTCCAAAATAAACAAGCACCACTTTCAGTTGTTATGTGGTGCTGTTCCTTCACACGTCAAGGACAAAATCCTGCCCTTGGAAGCTGGGAAGTGCACAGCTAAGGACATCACCCTTACTCTGCTGTCCATGACTTCACCTCTTTTGGTAAATTCATGGAAAAAAAGACTTAAGCAAAACCCAAATATTATACTCACAATTTCAGTTCTCTTACATTTTTATGACAAGTTAATAAACAATTTATAATATTTTAATATGTGCTAGACCAGTAGAGAGTTAAAGAAACCAGCATAACAAGAGCTTACTTATAAACAATTCTTATCATGTTACCAAAATGACTTCACTGTGGTCTGGGTTGCTTTATGGACTGCAAAAGGGATTAAACAGATGGAATATGTTACTTTCCATTGCTTGGTAGCAGGAAGCCACACTATACACTGCCAAATATAAAACACTGCACTGTGGCAAATTAACAGAAAACAAAGAAAAGTCTACTTGGTCCATTAACCTTATTCCCATTCCTTTTATTTTCTCAAAATAACTGCCATAAAATGATGCCTCATTTTCTTTTTTTTTTTTTTTTGTTTTTTGTTTTTCTCTTTTTTTTTTCCATTTTGAGATCATCCTCTTAACCTAGAAAAGTTTTAAGCCTTGTGTATTTGTATATTTCATGGTAGACTGAATTAGGATGTTTACAGGGGGTGGAGGAAGTCACTAACAATTTACCAACCAACCTAAACTATTGACACCATTGCTTTCACGTAAAACCAAATAAAGTTTGGGTTAAGTCTTAATGGTCATTTTTTTACGTTTTCTCATCCATTTCCATTTCATCACCATCTGCTTACTCACGTGGGGACAGTGTGTGATTTCCAAGATGTGCTTCATCTTGGAATGTGCTTCATGTGTTTCAAAAGCTGTTTGGTGATTACTTTCTTTGCCTAATGTCTGATCACCATAGACAAGAAAGTGCTGAATTAGAAGATGTGTTGAAATACCTTCTAATCCTAACTTCTGTGATTTTTTATGAGAATAGGTTGCACATGATTCCATTTTTCCTATCCTGGTCTATCCTGGTCTTACTTTTCCTATCCTCGTCTTCCTATCCTGGTTTTACTATCCTGGACTTCTGCAAACCATGTCCTCTCAATCACGCCGAGTTGGAGGTGACCACCGGCCCCAAGCAGCTTGCAGAGATGGGAAGGAAGGAGGGATGAGCCTTCCTTTCTTACCTGAAGCACAACCCACTGTGCCGGCAGCAAAAGACAGAGTGAGGAAAAGAGGAAAGAGTCTGAGACTGAAGACGATACCTGGGACTTGGCATGCCCTCTGGTCCTACCCTTTTGTTTATTTAGTTTATCAGACAGCTTGGTTTCCTTTGGTTTGCTTTGTTTATCTCTCTAACCTATGTATCACATTCTGACTTACATTATTCACAGCCACAAGTCTGATCACACCCTGGATAAGCTCTTCGTTGTTTGTGGCTGAGTGCAATAAAGCTTTTTTTTGTTGGTCGAAACCGTCGCTGCTGTACGCCCAGGTGTTGCAAATGGGAAACTACAGCTTTGCAAAAGCACAAACTGACCAACCTGAATTACCCTATCCATCGTGGCAGCACCTCTAGCCCCACATTGGAACAGGGTGTCCTGTGTGAAAATCCCTCAGTAATTTGGGCCCTGTCGCAACTGGCAGCATGTCTCTGGGAGGGAAGCTCTGGGAAGCACAGATGAGCCACAGGGAACGGTGTTAGTTCTCTTCATCACTGTTAACCGCAGCAGGTGGTTTCCTGCTGATGTGCCTTGGATAATGTGGAGTGCTCCGTTTTCCCTTCACTCCCCGTATCTGCCCAAGATGCACCTGAGCAGAGTCTAAGCGGCTTTTCCCTCCATTTGATGGCATCAGGGATTCCTAGATCATTTGCACACCGCTTCACTCAATGTCCTCATCTCTCTTACATCAGCACAAATCATTCAATGAGATTTTTAGCAAGCTGAGGTATGAACAATAGAGCAAAGAAGCTGGCGTGACCATTCCTTAACACAGGAGTACTGCCATCTAAGAACTACTTTATGCAAAGGCTTAGTAGCAAGAAGAGGGAAACCATCACTAAAACCACAGCAAAACAATGCTCACTTTTCCCACTGCTGTCCAGTCTGTGTTTTCAACAAGCACAGGAAGCCCTTGGCCATGAAGTCCATGAGAACAGTTATGGATGGAAACTTGCTTCATCTGTTAACAGCAGAAAGCACAAGAGGAAGACTCCATGCTTTACAGGAGTTGTCATTAACTGCAGAGCCATCAGGTCTTCAACTCAGTCAAATCAGTGCCCCCAAGATGGCAAAGGAGTCTCCTTCAGTTGAGGCATGGGGCAATTGCCCTGTCAGCCCTCTTTCAGGTTATCAACTGCAGATCTGTGAGCCTCCCGCTCGCACAGCAGTACAAGGGCATCCAGGATACAGGATCCATGTGGGCACAAGCACACTGGCTAGCTTGACATAGATGCAGTCAGTACAAGAGACCACACTGGATCACACCATGTAGGCAGAGTCCATCCTCTCTGCCTGAAGAGGAACATAAGAGCAGGGGATATGCACAGTGGTATTTCCTACACCTGGTGATATTCCTCGCACCTGAAATTTCCTACATCTGACAACCCAGGTCCAAAGGGCATTTTACTTTGCCTTTCATGCCCTCCTGCAGGTCCCCCAGCAGTAGCTTTTGCAGTGTTAACATTGCAGTGGCCACGATACAGCAACACACAGCCCAGTCCTGCTGGTACAGAGAGGCAGAGGGGGAATAGGACTAATCCACCCGGCAGCTACTCAATTGCAAGAAGGAGCATGGCACCTGCCACAGTTGCAGTGGAGCACCTAAAATGCAGCACACTGTTCCTGAGATGCAGCTTTGCTGCTTCAGCTACAGCCAGTCCCACTGAGGCTGGGTTTACCTGTTCCCCATCTTCCCATTCCCTGCTTAGAGAGCTCGAGAAACCCCCGATTCTCACACACTACACAGGGGCTATTTTCTTTCAGAAGCCAACAGACACATGAAGTCCATTTGGCTTGATTATAGGTGGGAGTTGAAAGCCAAGATGTTCCCATTGGCAAGCAGTGGAGATAGGTCTGTGTCAAACTGAGGCTTCTGCTGTGCTCTTTACAACTGTCACTGTCACCTTCACTTTGCAATTTAATTCCCAGATTGGTCAGTAAACCCCAGCAAGGGTATAAAGCAACATCCAGGTAGTGAGGTTTTATTCTGATTATGTCAATGCTGGGCTGCTGTTGTGGGCACAAGTGGACGCCCACCTAAAGGGGAGACCTGCTCAAGTCCCAAGAGCCTCATCTGCAGTGAGCCTCAATCTGTCTTTTTTACACACAAAAATGGAGAGGTCTAATGCTTTATTCAAATTGCAGGAGCTGAATGTAGCCATCCTGCAACTCCAACGAATAGCTGAGGTCTACTGTGGATACAGATCAAGGCTGAATTTTTGGCTTAATGTATTGGTTGAATTGGGATTATAACTTTGCTTTTCTCCTCTTCCCCCATCTTTCTCTAAGTTAAAACATGATTCCAATTCAGTTTGTAAAATCTTTTAAGTCCTGTCACCACAATCCAACTCAAACACATTCAGCCACTGTGGACAGAGCTGTCAATCAGCAAAACCAGAGGAGGGATTTCTCTGGTAAAATGACTGACACTTACTTCAAGTGTTTAATGATGGATTTTTCTCAAGAATGTGAAAAAGATTATTCCCTTTTGCCTTGCAAGTAGGCTATATTAAACAAAACAGACCAATCAAGTACACAGAAATAAGGAAATCTTTTTGTGGTAGAGGAGAGCACCTCCACGGCCAACCAGCAGCACAATCCCCAGTCTTGGCCAAGGGAGTCACTGCCATTCAGATTATTTCATATTCACTGCCATGCCTCCAAATTTAAAAGAAGATAGTGTTGTGTCATTCTGTGGCACAGATACAGAAGTTCACTTTTAATCTGATCATAATTTGACTGAGACCACTTTCTGACATTTCTACTATACAGCTTATTTCTGTTCCAGAAAAGATACAAGACTAACACTAAGAGGCAATAAAATAACTCAATGAGGCTTCTAATTTCCTTGAATTTATAATTCTTATCTCACTGTTATAACTGAGATATTAATATGTCCTTATTTACATTCCAGTTGCTTTTAATCTCCCTGTTGTCAGAATATACTCTCACACTTCTCAGGTAACTTGGAAAAGAAGTCAACGCCCCAAAAGTCAAAGATTTTTCTTTTATAATTTCTTCATCAGTTCAAGTGATTGTATGATCTTCATAGTAGCCTTTGTAGCTTTCTTTCTGGAAGTCAAGCATAAACATTTCCAGCTTACATAACAGAAAATTTGCTTGTAAAGCACAATTGCTTCCTATGACAAAAAACAAAAAAAACACTTCTCTTTAAATGTCTTTAAATGGGCAAACAAAATTTCCTCTTCCCATACCACAGCAAGTGCTTACGCATACATACCCCAATATACACCCACAAATAAAAATTCACATTTGTAAAATCCACCATAATCTAAAGAGGAAAGTAATATTAAAAAGTCCCTGTAGTAAGTAGCAGCAAATCATGATACAGATCAGAAAGTTTATCTGAAGGAAGCAGCAAGTCCTCTTGTCTCATTTTGCAGTGCTAGCCACCTCCAGACACACACACTGTCTTCACGTTAGTTCAGAACCACTTCCACCAAGGCTGGCAGCAGAGCCCTCCCTGATGTCCAGGAAGGTCTGAGAGCTGATGGAAATTCCAAAATTTCAAACATGGAAGGAATCTAAGGACTTCAAGAACTTAATTGCTCCCTTCTAAAAAATAAATAAATAAAAATCCCCTGGTAAAAAAAATCATCCGAGCAGATATTGTGCAAAAAACTTATTCTAACCCTCTTACCCTATTCTCAGGGCAAGGGCTTGTAACAACCCATCCAGACTCCCTACATGGGCAACAAAAAGTGATATGATATCCTAGGGTACTCTTTACCTCATCCCAAATTGAATACGTGAAGAAAATGTTGAAGGAAAAAAAAAAAAAAGAAGAGCTTATTTTTCTCTTTCCTCTTTAGTAGCTGTAGAAGGAGGCTAGCATCACTAGCTCTCACGTAGACCTTAGATGTGGACCGTGCCCCGTCCCTCACAACATGAGGGCAGCTAGAAGGGCCTGCTCACTTGGCTTGTAGAAATTTCCTTTTCCACTCTGATGTCTAGTTAACCCAAGGACCCAGACCCGTCCACACACCGGTGAGTTGAACCATACCAGTAGAGTTCACCATCCATCCTGCTTCCAGTAGCAAACTCCAGTGGGCAGTGGGGAAGGGTCTCCTTCCTGGTCCTTACATCCCACCAGAAACACCTAAGCATGGGATTAATAAAGGATAATAGTGATATCTAGTGTCCTTTCAGATCCTGTTGGACATGACAGGTCACGGCTATTGGAGGACTCAGACGTTAATGCCTGTTATTAAGATTTTTTTTCTCCTCTGCTCTATACACTTGTTTAGACTTTTTACACTTTGTCTATACAGTTATCTGTTTGCTCTATACACTTACCTTTCCACACACTCCACTTTCCAAAGAGGCTTTAGGTTCCTGTCCTCATGCAGCACTTGAGAGAGTAATCCAGAACTTCATTCCTTGCAGGATTTTTCTAGTTTCCATTCTACACTTCCTTATAAGCAATTTCTGTCTAATTATTAGGACTTTTTTTTTGCCCCAAATACCCTTTAACATAAATACTATCCTGCAAGATTTTTTTCTCCCTCTCTGCTCCAAAAAAGTGCATTTATAAAGAGTCATCATATCCCACTTCAACATTAATTTCTCCAGCTCAAAACCCAGCATCTCTTCATGTTTCTTCTTAAGGAAAAACCTGTTCCAATCACCTCTTCCAATTTAACTAATTAATCCTTCTAGAAAAGCAGTGACCAAATTTATACAAACTAATGTAACAATGCTTGTAAATATATATACACCAATATTTCCTGTATCTACTCAAAGAAACCTCACTGATAATCCAAGACTAACAGTATCTTTCTTCCAACTCACTGTTACAGTGGTAGTTGATGTCCTCCTCTGACAGACCAGTGACACTAAATCTCTCCCTTCCTCTATCCACCATCTACAGTAAAAGCTCTTGCTAGTCATCGTTAACAGCTGGCTGGGACATTACCTCAAACGCTCCCTTCTTGCCTGCCTTCCTGTGGGTTTTCCCAAGAAAAATGAGGGTAAAGCACCATGTGTTAGTACAAACGAAACAAACATGCAACGATGAGCCTCACTGCCAGCGTTGCTTTCTCCCAGCCCACAGCCCACTGTTTATTTTACACTTTTAAGAAGCTTTCACTCCTCCACACGACACGAGAAGGCAGAGAGCCCAAAGCATGACTCAGCCTCCTCAGCCTGGTCTTTCCACTCTGTGATTTTAAAGGCTTTGCAACCCCCTTTCCTCCCCCTACCACCTCCCCATAACCTACCATGGTAATAAATCTTCCCAGAACACAGCACAGGAAATTGAAGCTAACTGATTTGGGGCAGAGAAAGGGAATGTAATAATAGGAGCTCAAACCTGAAATAGTTTAATGTTTGTTTGTTTGTTTGTTTTTGTTTTGTTTTAAAGCAGCCAACGCACAGATGGTACAAACCATCATAGGGACCAAGGGCTGCTAGGAGGCACCCAAAAGGTGTCCATCCATCTGGCCTCACTAGGAGCCATCCACCTTTCGGACACAAACACAGGGAGCAAGACAAGGTCCTTTCTATTCTGTGGTTTTGATTACAACTTTCACAGTCTCATGTCTTTTGATAATTCAGATCTTACCTGAATAAGCTGACTCCAGTATTATTAAATTCTTTTATACTGCACTTTCCACCAGGATGTGTTAAAGACAAGTCTGTGGTTATTAAGTCCACCATTTACCCTCTGGGGATTTTCTGTTAGTCAGAGAGCAAACAACGCTTTTGGTTTATTGCCTGCATTCTAAAGGGAGAGAGGAAAAAGAAACTCTGAGAGCCTTTTACAAGAGAAAGAAAGGGAGTGTTTTCCCAAAAGAATTTGATTTTAATCCTCTCTGGAAAAAAATGTATAGCATTTGTGAGTTTTAGGTTAAGGACCACATCTGCCATTTCTCTTGGATACAAATCACAGCAATGTGAGTGGAAGTTACTGGGTTGTTAAGAGGAAATAGAAGTGTGGAAACTGAAAACATTTGATTCCAGTTATAAGTGTAAGGAGTTTTGGAACCTCATTCAGTTTCCTGTGTATCCAAATATGTTTTTAGTTGCACTTCAGCCAATATTCACTTGAGGTTTCATATAAAGAAAATAATATAGATGTGTATCACACAAAACTAAAAAAAAAAAAAAAATCAACCACTAAAAAACACAGGCAATCTCCTACAATTATAATGCATATAAAAGTCCACCATTAATAGGTAACAGGAGGGGAAAAAGACTTCAAGTAGGTGTTCATAGGAGTCTCATAGGTTAGCTTAGCCCATAGCATGTACATCAACAGCATAAATTAACGGGATTATTGTTCTACTGAAGGAAGATGCCTGTGTCTGATCCTCAGCACTGCTCCATGCACACCAAAGGATTCAAGTCTGGTTGGCAGTACTGGAGATCCCAGCTCTCCCACCCTTTCTCTAGTTTACAAGAACTGCATTTTGACCAAGCTGTACACCTTATTCTAGTCTATTCTAGTCTATGTTGTCCACCCATTGCCAATCATGATTCTGTTAGTTAAAGTGAGATGATCTGTTCTTACACTGACCAATGTGTTGTTACACTGACCTTTCCCTCTGACCTTGCAGAGGGAAAGGGGAAGAGGAAGACTTCAGGCATTGCAGTCTTCCTCTTGCAATCAGACAAGGCATTGCAAAATACCTCGCAACTCTTGACACGTAAAGTGCACATGCTTCCAACCCACTGCCAACCACGAGCAGGGTGCAGCAGACACTCTAGGGCCGCCATAGCATCCCCTTAATGTAAAGGCAGCTTCCCATATGTCAGACACCACCTCCCAAGACTGAGAGATGAAACTAGCCCTTCAGTTTCCATTCTGGAAATGAGATGAAGATGCAAAGACCTGAACTATTTCCCTACCTCCTGAGGCAAAATTTGCACAGTGCTGCACAGTCAATATGTTCAGATGCCCTTAATGTAATGGCCCCACATGAAGGGACTTGCAACTCCCATCTGCAACTAGATAACCACTGCTGGCAGATGCATGGGTTTGCTCCCACCATCGCTTTACTGATGCAGTTAAACTAATGCTGGTATAGAAGCAGCATTGCAGTAGCAGTGGACACCCATGCTAAGAGACTGACCGACATGAAACACATATGTACGGTCCTTGGGTTGGACTAAAGACATGGGCTCCTTTGGGTCCATATCCTTAAATAGTGCTATGGGAGCTTGGCACACAGCTGTGTTCCCTAGAGACTCTTGAAATGACTTAAGTGAAAAGAGTGCAAGGAAATGTCCTGTCTGCAGCTCAGCCCTGGGGCAGCCATGGTGCCCAGGAACATGTTTGCTGTCCAGCTGCTGCTACTGCAGGGGTGTCAAAGCAGCTTTCAATTTTGCCACTGTTTGCAAACAGTTTTATTCAACCATTTATCATTCATTAGAATCATTTTATCACACCGGTTTTGCTTCTGCTTTCAGAATATGAGATTGAGGCATTTTGAAAGGAAAACTGTGGGTAATAATCAACAGATAATCACTCCTGGTGACTGGAGAACTAAGTGCTTGCAGCTGTATGGAAAAATAGCAGTCATCCGGAAAGCACCTTGCTGAGCATCCAGGCAAACCAAAAACCAACACAAAATACACCTAATATGATTGTAGAGGGAAAAGTTCCTTTTTACCAAACCCATCTCAAGCATCCAGGAGAGGACCTCCCTGATTATGTCATTTATACCAGAACTGCTCCATTGGGAGCAGCCACCTCTCCGCACAAGCTCAGCCTTCCTGCATCCCTACGTGTTCCCAGTTGTGGCACCAGCATCCCTGTGGCACAGTGATGAGCCAGGACGTATCCTGTGGACATGGAAACACCATCCCACTTCTCAGCCTCACTCCTCGTCCCTCCAATCAGTAGGTTCTGCCCAGGTGCAAGATTGCCACTGCAAAGTGGCTGAATGAGCTTCCCAAAGCCTGGCTGCAAGCAAGTTTAAATCCTTGCCTACACAACGGTTTGGAGGCATCACATGTGCTGGGTGGAAACAGAATTGGGTTGCAAACCGCCTGCATGGTGGGGAAAAAATGCTTTGTCCCATTTTTTTGCTTATTTTCCAAATAATTTCAAGTTTTGGCAACCACAGGCTGTCTCCGGGCCTCTTCCTGTAGTCATTGTCTTCTCACCGCTCCATCAGCTGTCTCCGGGCCTCTTCCTGTACTCATTCCCATCTCTCTTCTCACCGCTCCATCATCCACGAACTTCAGCCAAATCTGGCCAATGTGGAGATCCCAAAGATGGTAATTTCCCATCAGCTTCTCAAGAGGACAAGAAGAGGGTGCGTGGGCTCTCAGCTGGGTGAGAGACCGTGTCGGGCCGCTCCTTGCCCCGCAGCGGGGCGCCCGGTGGGACTGCGGCTGTTGGTCCCTCAGGCGCGGCAGCCCCGTCAGCTGCTGCCTGCGCCGGCCGCAGCTCTGGCCAAGCAACCAGAGCTGGGGGAAGCCCCGCTCTGCTCGCACCAGCCCTGCCGGGCGCGCCGGCGGCCGGGCCGCTTTGCAGAAGGGAGCGTCATGGCCGGGTTACAGGCGCGCTGCGTGCGCATCCCTGCAGCGGGCAGGCGCGGCGAAGGGAAGGGCTGCGGGCGCGCTGCCCGCCGGCCTCTGCACAGGCCCTGCTGCCACCAAGAGCAGCTTTGCCCCGTGTCCACGGGCTTGGCTTCCTGCTCCAGCTGGGTAAACACCAGGCCCAGGTGGATGCCAAGGGGCTTTGGGCCCCAAGGCCGCCCGGCTGTGCGCATGCCATCTGGTGCCCAGTCCTTTTGGCAAGGGGAGAAGGCAGGGGGAAGGATGAGAAGCACTTACCAAGAAGAAGCATTAAAAAAGTTGGCAAGTGCCTAGCGCTTTTTAAGCAGTCACTTCAGGCTGCTGCTCTTCAGGCCCATCAGACATGTGGATGCAGCCCAGAGGAGGGCAGGCCACAGCAGGCACTCCTGGGGAAAGACAACCCTGCATGTCGGAAAATTACCCTGGAGAAGGTTTTGGAGAAAGCAGAGTACATGCTAGACCAAGGCGTTTGCACAGAACCCTGGGCTGCTGTTCAAGACCTCGTTCTACAAAGTGCAGAGAGTGTCCAATGGGGCTATTTCACAGTAATGTTTATGAATTCTCTAAAAGACTTTGGCAGAACCATAGTTACTATGGAGTTGCATTGGGTTATAGAGAAAGAAAGGTGGGAAAAGGCTGGTTCCACACAAGCAGTTTTCTTACTTAAGTTTGAAGACTACAGCATAATAAAGGCTGGTCTTCCTGAAGCTGCCTCCTTGTCCAGGTGTCAAGGTTCCCAGGTTTATAACAGGGCTCAAAATCTAAAAACCTGGACAGTGGAAGGATCTGAACTTGTTCCTGCACTTTATCACATCTAAAGGTAGCATCTCTAACCACGGATGGTTCTTCTGAGTAACTGAAGAGTCTCCGAAGGCAGAGTAACACTTCAGAGTTGGTGTTTATACATCAGTTTTCTTTGAAGAACATTGGTTTGGAATAGGCAACTTGCTGCTCGGTGGCTGCTGAAGAACAAGTGGATGCTCTAATTCCTAGAAGGAATACAATTGAGCATAAGGAGCCTACCTTAGACTAAAGTGATCACAGCTTTTGTTCAACAGATGTAGCACAAAGATCTGTCTAAGAGCAATGGGAAAACCCATACACTTTCTCCCTCTCCTCCCTTTCCAGCCTCTAGATTAGTAATGTCTGGAACTTGAGCCCAAGGTATTTATGAAAGTCATACCAAAGAGATACCATCCAATGTATCCTTGGATGTAAATATATCCTTTAAACCTAAAGAAAAACAACTTTCCTGAAAAATCAATGCCCACAGCAAGTCTGCACCACTCATATGGATTTTCAGACCCGTGATAACATCTGTACTGACGTAAGAGACTGGGTTCCTCAGTAATGCAAGACAGGCCTTGGTAGATAGAGGTATCTACTGCGTGTCTACCACATAAGGCTAAGGTTGTTCCATACCACATAAGGCTAAGGTTGTTCCATACATTGTGGCAAGCCAATTAGCGGCTTGCCACAATGTGTGGAACAACCTTAGCCTGACGTGGTAGACACCCAGTAGATACCTCTATCAGCTGAAGTATTCAGGTGGTGGAGGGGAGGGAGTGGAGAAACTGGGCTCAGTAGGTGTCTCAAGTAAGCAGTTTTTGTCAACCCAATGTGACTCCAGGTGTCCTTTTCTGTTTCAGTTGATGCATGATTTCCATCACTGCAAATTTTAATTTTCCATTTTTGATGGCTATAGATTTCCATCTCTTACGCTAACCACTTTCAGTGGTTTGTTGTTTTCCAGCTGTTTCTGATTTGCTCAGAAAATACACATAGGCCAGTTACAATAAACCGTCATGGGATATTCAAAATCTTCACAAGAAATGAACATCTCAGACATATTATTGCACACAAAACCAACAAAATCTCAATGAAATGTTACCTAGGAACCAGCCTGTTGTGCACAGCCAAGATCTGATTTCAAATCTGAAAATCTCCTAAGGTTTCTGGCCACTGGATCTGACTTTCCAGCTTGCTACTCAAGGACAGAGAGCACGCTGACCTGCAAATATGAAGATGTACTCAGCTCTGAGCTCCGCTCCAAAAACAAAAAATCAGTCTTGAGATTAGGCAGCCTCTTCTATGGATAGATGTGACTCAGGGCCATAGCTTTGTTCTGAGACAACATAATTCTTGAAAAGACTAGGTTTTTCCTGTCAAAACAAAGTTATGATGCTCTAAAAAATGATACTTTTTTTAAAAAAGATGGGTGTGTGGATTTTGGTTTTCATTATTCACCATTATTTTCAAATTCAGAAAGAACACTGGAGCCGCATTCCTCAGCTCATTATGTGTCCCCCTGAAGCAGCTCAGTATAAGCGGGATGTGAAACTTCTAGAGCAAATCTGGTGTAGAGTGACAAAGATGATTAAGTGACTGGGGCATCTCTCGTATGAGGAAAGATTAAGCGAGCTGGGGCTGTTTAGCCTAGAGAAGAGAAGGCTGAGAGGGGATCTGATCAATGTCTGAGGGGACAATGTAAAGAGGATGGAGCCAAGGTGACCAGTGATCGAACAAATGGTAATGGGTACAAGTTGAAACACAGGCAGTTCCATCTCCATGTGAGGAAGAACTTTTTCACTTGAGGGTGACAGAGCCCTGGAACAGGCTGCCCAGGGAGGTTGTGGAGTCTCCTTCTCTGGAGATCTTCCAAACCCACCTGGATGCCGCCCTGTGCCCCATGCTCTGGGTGTCCCTGCTAGAGCAGGGGGTTGGACTAGATGGTCTCTAGAGGTCCCTTCCAACCTCAGCCATTCTGTGAAGTCTGTGAAAGCTTTCTTGTCTGGCCACTATCCTGCAGTTTCTTCAACCGCAGATCCTGGCCCATCACACTGATGTCCAGCAGGCTCCTTATTATACAAACTATCTACCATTGCCAAGCAGCTGCAAAGCTCCAGGCAAATGCTAATAAAAGGCTCTTTCCACCTTCTACAGTTGTTCATGCTAGTACAGAATGATCTGATGATGTTTCACATGCACATCACTTTGGTTTAAACAACCACTTTGGTTTAAACCACACACACACAAAAAAACGCCCTACCATTTTGTTGGCAATATCAGGAAACATTACAACTGACTTTGCTTTAGGAAGTTTCTGGTTAAAGAAAAAAAAAAAAAAAAAAAAGCATTTCCTTCTGCCAGCCTATTTGAACTGAACTCGGCATGCAGGATGTTTCTCAGGAGATGATTCTCTGCTACAGCTTACCTCAGTCATTTACAAGCTATGGTCAACCTTGGATTAACAGGTGATATCTATAAAAGCAGCAGTAGTCAAGGCCCATGACTGATTTCTCTAGTGGAAATCCTGAACAATAAAGAACCTGTAATTCTCCAATAAATTCTCCTGCTTTCTCATGAACCAAGAATTCTTAAAGGAAGCAAAAAGTCTTCAGCGTAGGAATTGAACTAAAGTGCGAGACTGGCCAATATTCTTAGGGAAGATCTGGGTTTTACATCTGTTAGAAAGCAGAAAGCCCTTCTTGTCCCCTCCCTCCATGAGGGACATAACAGTCCTCCACAGAGTCCCTACATGAGGACTCCATATAACTTTTAGAAAGGCAGGACAGGATCATTGTTTGGGTCTGATCAAAGTAAACCTCTTAAACTGCTAGTCGATAATTTTGCCTGCCCACCATGAAAGGTGTGGGTTTTTTATTTGTTTATTGAAAAATAAAATGTTGTTTTGCTAGGGAACTCTGTGCGACCTCTGGATTAGAGGGACAATAGCTCAAAGATGAGCTAATAGATTAATTAATTGTCTGACCCAAGGAAAAAAAATGCCTCTGAGAGCAAAGTGGTGAGATTAAAGAGAAACAAACAAACAAACAAAACCCTCTAGGTAAGACACCTAACTTGGGGAATGCCTAGGTTCACTTTCCAGCTTGGCCTCCTGGCACCCATTGCCTTCTTCAGGATCCCTGCAGCCCCAAGGCCCAGCAATAATCACGTGCGAAGAAATTACACTTGCAGAGACCCGGAAACTCACGGGGAGCAAAGCTTTTAGTGCAGCAGAAGTTGGTGGGGATAGCTTCAAAGATTAAAAACAAAACCAAGACGGTTCCTGAGCGTTAGCCAGCTCTAAGTAAAATACTGCCAGAAATAAGGCGCTGTGTTTTTCACCACAAGATAACTAAGCAAGGACAACTTGCTCCTCTCCACTCGTGGCTAACCTCACCTTATTTTTTCTGCTGTACATACGGCTTTTGCACTGAGTAAAGCCTATGTAAACTGTAGCTACCTCGCCTGTAATAGGATGCCGCAGAATGCCTGCTCTTTAAATCAACTTAATCTTTTAATTAATATGACAAGTCTTAACTGACGGTTCTGAAAGCCTCATTTCAAAAGGCTTCATTTTCCTAGGTGTGGATCGGCTCGCTGCTCCCATAGACGCGGCGCTACAATATCAAAGTTGTCCTCGCTTTGAAAGAGCAGACCTTGGCTTCCACAGGGGCCCTTTTCTCAGAAAGGGAAAATGAGAGGTTGAGCACGGTCACCTGCAGCCACAGCTCCGACGCGACTGTTCCACTCGCTTCAGTCGGTAACACCCTGAGGCTGCCGAAAGGTCACGTACCAATCTGCCATCGTCTGTGTAGGGAAGTATCAACGCCTCTTGGCCTCCTTCATAGGCCAAGAAGGAGAAGTTAGAGGCCACCACTAGCAGCTGCTCCATTTAAATACCTTATTCTCCTGCGCGTGAAACCTCAAGGAGAGGAGGAAAAATGTGAGATGGGAGATATTGCCCAAGAATCGGGTGTGAGGACAGTCACCTCAGTGCGGCTTGTGCTGCCCACACGTGTGTCTGTGCTTGGGGCTGTCCTGCAGACAGAGCCCACGTTGTGATCCAGCTGGGTAGGGAAGGCATCCTTGACCATTGATGCAACAGGAAAATAAGGGTCTCCACAAATTCACAACATCCTTTCAGGCTTTAAAACACCTTGTGTATGGGCTCGCTCTCCAGAGGGGGCAGTGTGGGTTGGTTTTCGCCAAGCTGACCACTACCATACCTGCCAAAACACTCATTTTTTGTTAAAACTTGCACACCCTGCACCCTCTCCAGTTGACCACCTTCTGCCTATACCTATGCCAAGCAGTCCTTCCTCCTCCTCCTCCCTGCACAAGCAGCCTCCAGCATGGACCAGATCACGGCCCTAGGCCAGAGCACAGAGCTGCCACGTGCCACTAAAGACAGATACCTCTTCAGGGGGGAGAGCCTAAGAAACTTCCAGTTAGAGGACTGCAAACCATCCATGATTTCCTGGATTCACCGGGATGACTGTGTAATATCCAGCGTACATAAAATGAAAACTGGGCCTTGCTGCAGACTCTCAACTGTGGAACAGTATCTACCACTTCTCCAATTAAATAAAAAGAAAAAAAAACACAGAGCACTTTATTAAGCACAGTTGTGGGAACTTAGTTTCAGTCTTCAGTGGGTTCATCTGAATATTTTTTCCATTTCAGTTCATGTAAGTTCACGCCCTTTGGGTTTCACATAAAGCCGTAGGGCCTGAGCAACTCCGAATCTCAAAATCAAAATGTCAAGTTGAAACGAAACCATAAAAGGCATTTGGATTTGCATGAAAACGGGCCCAGATTTGCTTCAGGAGTTCCTGAAGCCTGGTGTTGCTTTTGAAGAGCCTAATCTGAGTTTTGTGGTTTCAGTGCAGACTGAAACCAGCACGAGAGAACAGATGCTCTCCTTTCAGGAAGCCAAGGCAGAGGGGAATGATTAAGACACTATGAGAACAAAAACCACGGGGCGAAGAAAATCTCCAAAACCAGATTTTCGAGTGCTGAAACACCTAGTTTTAGGAATTAAAGGACACGGGTCACACGGAAGCACCACAAGGTAGCATTGCACAGTGCTCACCCTGGGCAGCACGAATCCTCCAAAACCTACTGCTGTCCTGGGTGTCTTGTCACCATTCACACAGTACGCCAGCCACACAAAATTGGCAAAATTAATAGGCAAACAGGCAAAACTAAAAATAAATAAATAATTTTAAAAAAATGCACCAATCAAAAATACTCGGGGTTTTGTGCTTTCTGGTTAACATCCATAAACCTGTCCCAACATCAAATATTTTAAATTCTGGCTTTGATCTGTTTTTTAAAAGTCAACTTTTAATTTCACAGCCTGTTTTTATTCTTATTGGATTTTTTTCATGCCTTCAAAATTAACACATTAGCGTGACAAGTCAATTTAGTGGATGATCACTTGAAAAGATGCAAATTAAATATATTTAGAATAAAGATATTTATTTAGAATAAATATAGAATTTATTTATTTAGAATAAATATAATTGAGAAATTAACATATCTTTCCATTTAACAGTCTACGCATTACATTCAATTACACTTTTTACGTCACTGTCATTTACACTGACAGGATGCAGAGGAGGTGACTTCCTGGGTAGGAGCCGATTGATTAATTTAGATTTAGCCTCCTGGTGGAGCAACTGAAAGGCTTAAAAATGGTAACAGCATGTCATGACTAACATCATGTGGATGCAAAATGTTATGAATAACGCAAGCAAAAACTGAAACTCAGAAGAGTTTTGTTTAGAGAGCATTTTGTCCTCTAAGTGTGCGTAAATTGAGCTTCTGTCCCTTAATTTAACTTTCAGCCCCATCTTCCTGCATTTTCTAGAAAAAAGAAATACTAACCAAGGAAAACATAAATTTGACTGAAATGCCTTTTTTTTTCTCCCTCCATCAACAAGATATTTAGTTTCACATCTGCTCAGCAGTCCATCTTGCCAAAGGGAATCAAGTGGTTTCCCATAGCTGCAGAATTATCCTAAACTCCCAAGAACGTGGAGCTACTTGACTGCTACAAATAATATTTGTTTTGCATCAAGATTCTGTGCTTTTAAAGGCCATTTGCTCTCCTCACCCTTTCAGCACCATCTTCTGCAATTCAGATGATTTTCCCCTAGGTCCAACCTGCCCTCCAGACAGAGGCCTCCTCCTCAACCAGGTGTTCCTGGTTGAGAGTCCATCACAAGCACCATCCCGAACAGCATCCCAGCCTTGGCTGCCGTCCTCCCCCGGAAGGATGGTTCACCCTGTGGTCTGGAGACGTCTGCTCAGGCGCTTGCCCCGCCGGCAGCTTTGGGCACCCTCTTAGCCCAGACCAGGTGTTCAAAGGGCGCTTAGTCACGCCGCTTCCACCAAAGCCAAGGACAGGCAAGGCCGAGCAGCCTCCGTGCCTAATCTAGACCATCAGCAGACAAGGGTTCCTTCCAAACTCCTGCAGTGCGCACAGAAATACCAGAGGTGGCTGGAAACCTGCAGCAGGGCTGATTTTTCTCTCCCAGCGCTGGCTCTGCCACTTCCTTAGGTCAGGGGTAGAAACAACTGTGGGGCAGAAGTTCCCCGAACCATGTTGCAGCAAACTGCTCAGGGATCCTCCCCTTTCAAAATTGTGCTATTTTTGGTATGTTTTAATAGTAAGGTATAAAATCTTTAAACACAAACCAAACCACAACATTTTAATCTATCTAAACTAAAGGGTTTAATTTTCATCCTTGGAGGGCAAGGTTAAAAGTCCTCTTCTGCAGACAGCCTTGACCTTTGGCGAGCAGCCTTAGGAAAGCAAAGCAAAGCAACCAAAGCTCGAGCCCCTGCTCCGGGCAGGCTTGGAGTGTCCAGCCCTGTCCCAAACCAGCCCTGCAGAGCAGGCACGATGCAAGTGAACGCAGCTCTCCAAGCTCCCCAGGTAGCTTGGGGCTACGTGTGGTCACTGACCCTTTGATGGTCACCTCTTTTTTTCATCAGAAGCGTCAGCCTCAAAGGGAGAGGCGTGCGTGGCAGCCAAACAGGAATTTCATCCAAATGCTAAGGTTCGGCCAGCTCTTCTCACAGCGTTTCCACATGGCCTTCAAGTCTCTGCAGGCTGCGCAGCGTTTCAAGGAGCCATTCCCATAAAAGCTCCTATCCAAAATATCAGCTCCGCTCCAGATCATATTGGCAGCATTTAGGGAAAGACGAGGCAGAGGAGGGAAAATTTTCCAACCCTATTTAAGCAGGAAAAAAAAGGCAGAGAAGGAACCTTGCATTATTCATCCAGCAGCAAAAAAAGTCTTAAAAAGAAAAAAAAAAAAAGAGGGAAAAGATGAAAAATAATGGGAAAGAAACAGCACACAGGCACAGAAAAGGCACAGAAAAGGCACAGGAGGCACGAGACCAACTGCAATGGCACATGCAGAGCAGAGGTGGTCTCGCTCGCTGTGTGCCTACCTGGCAAGTTCCCCAAAGGTCCCGTGGGACCATGAAAGGAATGAATCACGCTGAGTCTGCCAGTAGCATCCTGACCTGCCTGCGGCTGCAGGAAAGAAATAACCCCCAAAAGGAGCAGAGAAACAGCGAAAACACCAATCCCTCAACATTATGCGGAAAGAGCGGCACAGCTGGGCTCATTTTGAGAGGGCTCTGTCCTGTGGCTGTTTCATCACCGCAGCTTTTCTTGGTATTGGTGTAGGGAGGAAAGCGGACAGCTGGATTCCCCTTCCGAGAGGAAAACGCAAGGCCCTAAGCACAAATGCCCGGTACGCAGGGGAGCAGAGCCGGCTCCACGGGCCCTAACGCTGTGGGAAGGCGCTCGCCCGCAGGCTGGGCCTGCGCGCTTGGAGCTGTCCTGTGGGGACCTGGGCACAGGACCGGCTTTTGGGGTGGGACTGAAGTCCTCCCTGCTTCGCGTGTCCTCTCTGAGGCCGGCCAGGCACCGTGGGAAGGGTGCGGGACTAGCCCCACCACGCAGCGCTGCTTCCCTTGAATACAACCCCGACCTCTGGAATTTGCAGCTCGGGATCTGTGGAAGCAGGGTCGTTTCTGGGTATCTAATGACCCTTGTTGGATTTTGAGTAGGCCATGCCCGAGTCCAACCAGCAGACGTGAGCTGCGATGTGCATGGATCGCTCCCTGTCTAGGGATCTCAGCGCTGGGCCAGGTTTTTCCACAGCTCAGCACGTCGGGCCCCGCGCTCTTCTGGAAAGCCTGACTCACAGTGCTAGCAGCCACGTCAGCAGCCCAAGCCCTGTTATTTACCTGCAGGATAGCAGTGTCTGGAGGCCCCGGGCACGGCGCAGCCTCCCTCCATGCGGGCGCTGCGACTCCAGCAGAGCTGACCTGGCACGAGCCGCCGCGGGAGCAGCTTGGGATGCGCTGGAGCAGACAGGGCTTCCTGCCAGCCACGAGCCGTCCCGGGCCTCCTTCCTGAGGAACCGCGTCGTTGAGGAGAATATCCAGGTTTGCAGCCGTGGGGACAGCCTCTCAGGCCTCTCTTAGGGATGAAAAAAGCAGCCCAAGTGCATATCCCACCACTTAATTTCACCCCAGGGGATGCAAACACGCAGTCTTTGCATCACAGGTGGGACAGACATGGGCAACCAGCATCTCTTTCCATGGGGCATGCGTGTGCTTCTAGTCCTCCATCAGCCTTCAGGCGAGAAGCGCCTGCTCCCTCCCCAGGCTCCTGTTTTGCTTGGCACATAGGGAGTGTGCCAAAAGAATTTAGCAAAATAAATTCCAAGCAGTTGGGGAAGCAGACAAAATTCAGCATGGCTTTAGTTTCACCAGAAAATGAGCATGGAGCCAAATTCACAAGCTTCTCAGGCTTCTTGACAGCCCCTAGGAGGAGGAGGAGAGAGCTCACAGGCGAGGTCACCCAGATGGAG
>VZSG01000510.1:331645-372031 GCA_013398315.1 Nothoprocta pentlandii | reverse complement strand
ATAGAAATAGAAGAAATTAGAAGAAATTGGCAACTACAGAAATAGTCTCCCAATGCCACACTAGCTACATCTATCGTATACGAAAAACTTTTTTTTTGAAACACAAAATGCTTAAAAATAGGTTGCCCTACATTTTCTTGAATTCAAGAGAAAAGTCTGTGCTAAAAGAGGTGATGCTTTAACTATACGAAAATGGCCAAAAGGAAGAAAAAAATGATCTTAGCAGCAGTGCAACTATATTGGCACAACATTGGTTGTTATTTCTCACAGGGGTGTAAGTGTGGGAGTACAGTTCTACTTGCTCAAAACTAAAGTTTGCAGTGGCGTGTGACCCTCTCATCAACATTATCTCATCGCACACTCAGTGAGAGCCCCGACCAAGGGGTTTCAGCCCGGGGGATGCGTAGTGTGGGTGGCCCCACTTGCATCACCCTCGAGCAGATCTGCATTCCCGAGAGCCACCGAAGGTCTTGCTGCTTTTTCGGACACCCGAACGCTGGGCCGACGTGGTGGTGGTGGTTGTCTGCAAGCCGGGGTGCGCTGGCCCTGTTTGTAGGCCACGGAGCTAGCTCTGCTGATCTGCAGGCGAGATAAAGACTGAAAGCACCAAACTACAACCACTCGCAAGCGCCGTTGCATCCAGCGACCTTCATTCAGAGGTGCGAGAGCCCCAAACCCTGCTGTGAGCCCCAGCTGCCGGGGACGGGCAGGACGGCACCGTGAAACCTCTTCCCATTAGATGGCAAACACACATCCCTCAAGCCACACGGACCTTTTATTCCCGACGCTGGGCAACCCTTCCCTGGCGGAGGTTCTCCACATCTCCCTTCCACTTCCATGGTGTCTCAGACCTATATCTCTTAAAAAGCACATCCCCGCCATGCCTGCATCACCCGAATGCACCAGCACAAGCACTTGCACCTTCCAGACCTTCTGCAGCCCAAGTTTCCTGGAATTCTCCCTCCTTTCAAATGTGAGATTACAGGGCTGTTCACAGGGGTGAATTTACATCTAAGGGAGTCTTGAGCATAATTGCCCTGACTGGCACCGAAGAGGCATGTCCAAGAGCTGGCTTTTCTATCGGCGCAAGTCACTGCTCCCATTTCCTCCGAATTACGCTCCCAGCTTTGTGGGCGACTAATCTATTCATTTCTCCCAGGCCCGCGGCGCTGTGGGATTCTTTCCGTGGTGCATAATGGGCTCGCTAGGAAAAGCTAGGGGAAAATCACTGCACTGCTTGCATTCCTCACTGACAGGCAAACCCCTGGGAAAAACAACAAAAAAAAAAAAAAAAAAAAAAAAAAAAAAAAAAAAAAAAAAAAAAAAAAAAAAAAAAGAGAGAGAGAGAAAGGGAAATAAGGGAATTTGACAATCCTCCCTCCTCAGGGAAAGGATACTGGCAACCGTTGTGGAGAGGACAGGGCAAAACCTGGATGGACAGTACCCTTTGGATAACAGTCCAAAGCAATAATGGGCAGGCTTATCTCCCAAGGCTCTTTAAACTACAACTATCTCATCACTTTTTTTTGTTTGTATGAGGAGCCTCCTTCCCCTGATATCTTTAATTAAGGGAGATTTGGTTTGTTTTTATTTGGTTTGCGTATTTACTTATTTATTTTTACTGCGTGGTAGCTTTTATCTGGCAGGGATATGTAAAGAGCATGCCTGGGGAAAACCATATTCATGGGAACAAACTTAACGAAGCCACTTTAACCTGGCTGCTTTTTTAAGCAGCACCCCAGGGCAATCCCTTGAAGATATTTATGCTCCTACAGCGAGTTAGAGGCTTCTAAAAACTCCCACTAAAGCCGCTTCCTTTTATTTCCCTGGGTCTGGGGAATGGGAAGCGCTACCGTCTCTCTTCCCTCTGTCTGGAGCTGGTTTGGAGGCAGATGCGGAGCCGCAAACCGCTGAGCACCTCGGTCCCTCACAGCACCCAGCAGGCCCAAGGACCTCAGGTGAGGTTATCATCACGCACAATGTAGATACCCAGGTTACAGGTGGTCTGCAATATTTTGCCATTCCTTCCAGATAATATCAATATGCAATGTTATTTCTCAGTCAGACTTAGTTTCTGTCAAAAAACCTACACCAAGTGCCTGCAAAGCTTGACCCAGGCCCCACGGATGGTACCCTCAGATGAGCTTTCGGTGTGTGTCCACCTCTTCCCAAGCACAGACAGCCCAGGCCAGCACAGAGGAGGGTGCCGTGGGGGACATGGCCTCAGCGAATGGCACCATCCCATCACCAGTGGGTCACCAGTACCACTTAGCTTTCAAACACCAGCCCACCAGCTGCAAATATTTCAAGATTATAAGGCAGCCCCTTCCCACAGCCCCACACAGACCTTTCCTGCACCATTAAAATAAAAAAAAAACAATAGCTTAGTTTATAAGTTCAGACCTCTAAGAGAAAAACACAAACATCTGGATAGATTCCCTTCAGGCATCTAAGCGAGGGGAGTTTTCCAGCCACAACCACACATTTCTTCACCAGCACTTCTGGGGCCAAAAGCTCCCTTTTGGCAGACATGGGGCAGGCGGGGGGGAAAGAAAATGTGATTCTTCCACAGCTGGAATCTTTGGCTGGTGGTGGCAAGGAAGAGAAGGGGAAGAAGGAGAGAAGAGGAAGAAGAGTTATCTGAAAACAAGGAAGGAAATGACGCTTCATCCATATTTTACACAAACCTCAGCTATTCTGGGGGGAGTTATGAGTAACTGAAAATGGGCAAAAAATGGGGAAGCTTAGACAGCTTAGATGCAAGCCTACTTTACTCAGGCCTCTGCACTGCCCCACCGATGGGGCACGGGTGCATTCAGGCTGGCATTGCTGCTCTGGGGTTTTATTGCCCTCGGGACAA
The DNA here is from genome assembly GCA_013398315.1 of Nothoprocta pentlandii. Classification (NCBI taxonomy): domain Eukaryota; kingdom Metazoa; phylum Chordata; class Aves; order Tinamiformes; family Tinamidae; genus Nothoprocta; species Nothoprocta pentlandii. The sequence continues at coordinate 369,171 of VZSG01000510.1, read as the reverse complement.
GCAGCCCCTCAAAGCCCTCCCAAAACCGTGCACAGGGACTTGCCACCAAGGCTGGGTCCATCCCCAGCATGGGAAAGACAGGGAAGGCAGGGAAAGCAGGGGGCTCCTGCTGCTGCTCCCCTGCACAGGCCAAGCCCCTTTTTGCAGAATATTTGGGGGCAAGCACACAGAGAAGGATGGCAAAGCAGCATGGTGGGCATCAGCACCATCTTCTTGGACCTCATCCATGGGGCCGGTGTCTTTGGCTCTGTGTGAGCCAGGACCCAGCAGAGCTGGCTGCTCTGCATGCAGTCTGGGAGATCCTCCAGGATAACATCCGTGTCATCATGAGGATTAAGGAGCCCCCTCCTAGCCTAGGCTCCACAGAGGAAGACGCTGCTGCCCCAAGGAGCCTCTCAGCTCGCCCTGGGGTGCTTGCAGCCAGCCCGAGGTGGTGCAGATAAAATCACCACCGCCTACCTTGGTGTTTACCAGCCGCCTGGGAGCTAGCCCAGCTGGGCTGAGGCTCTAGGAAAGACTTCTCCAAATTTCCTGGAGAGAAAGTAAATAAATAACAGTGGAGCCCAGCTCGAGCCATCTTTTTGGTTGAGAAGCGAGGGTCTCCAAATCGGGCATCTTGGGGCTTTAGGCTGCAGAGTGCCTCAAACCTCGCATTAGGGGGTTAAATCTCAGCCTGTCCTGGGTTTTCATTCGCGTCAAGGGGCACCAGCTGCTGGGAGGGAGGTGGGGAAGTGCAGCAGTCTGGCAAACTGAGGAAAAGGTCTCGAGAGCCTCGCAGCTGCCCTGGTATAAAAGAATCATCTTTCAAACTGATAAAAAAAAAATGTTACAAGCTCTGATAAGCACAATCTCCTGGGCTCTGATAAGAATAAATGAGTACAAGCCTTTCACAATGCAGCAGAAGTGAACCACAACCCCATGGTACCCAGAAATACTCTTTCTAGATACCGCTTCCTTTTGTTCTCCAGCAGCACAAGCACTGGAAAGAAATGCTTTAGCTTTCCTCACCGTCTAGCAAATTTGAGCAGAGCAGCCAGCAAAAGGACTCTGCAGGCTCCACCCTATTGAATATGGAGCAATTCAATCCAAAGCAACTAAAGCATGCAAATAATTACATTGACTTCAAATGAAATTATTCCTGTGTTTAAGTGCTCTACTGAATCAGAGCCAGGGTGCTGAACACTCTGGAGGATCAAGTCTTAAATATTTTGGAAGGCATTAGGCAAGAGCGAATGGTTTGGGAAATAGGGGGGAGGAAAGTGGGAGGGAAAGGAGTTCTCCCACTGAATAAATAGGTAGATTTCTGTAGACATTTTTGATGGAAATGAGTAGAGAAAAGAAGAATGATAGAAGATCTGAACAAGTCTGGCCATTTGCATCAACTCTAAGTTAACCATCTCATATTCACAGTGACCCAGAAATGGAACCAAATATGTGGTTATGAAATTAGATTAACACATCTTGCGTCAATCTATGTGCACAAGTTAACATGAACAAGCAGACCTCCTCACACCAAGATTGAACTTACTTGTCTTCCTTCTGTCTTACCATAGCTATGAAGAACCTACTGAGCCGATCTGCTGTTCCTGAAGAGACAGGATGACTTCTATGGCACTGAAAGTGGCTGAAACTCCCTGCATCCCAAGTTGGAAAGGGCAGATGTTTTCCCCTCCCTGTGAATCTTACAGTCATGCTCCAGAAGGCCAACAGACCATGAACTCCTACCCACACACAGGGTCCATCTCTAACACCAGTGGATGCTCTCATACCTCAGGTACAGAGGTTTCTTACTGGCCAGGTCACGCTCACGATGGCAGGGGCAGAGGGAGCTCCCACAAAGCCCCCCAATTTGCTGGGACCCAACCCCATGGGAGCAACCTGCTGAGCCAGGGCACAATGGGCACTGCAGAGGGCAACCCAGGCACTGGGGGATGCACCTCGCAGGGGCCTTCATGACTACATCAAGGAAGAGGAAAGAAAGCTGGAAGCAGAAATGGAAAGTCTCAGCTTCATGCTGAGAAGTCAAAAACATCCCATGCCACCATACATTCCTGGAAGGCCTCATCCCAGGGGCCTGTACACACTGCTCCATCCATCCCCATCTCCTCCGGCACGTCACCGACTTCCTGCCCGAACAAAAACACCATGTGCTTCTCACGCCTGATCTCGCTTTCTTCCAGAAGCAGCAGATGAAAGCCAGTGAGCATTAAAGTGAATAGCTTTGCTTTCAACCACATTTGGAGCAGAATTCGACCCAGAATTAAAAGGACACTCTCTACCAGGGATGCAGCAGGTTTCTGATGCTGTTCCAGTAGCTCCAGGAGGCACACCTGCTCTTGGATCTGCATGGCAATTTCTGTGGTTTGGCCACTGAGACTGCTTTTATATTGTTTTTAAATGTTACCATTAAAAACAAAGAGCTTATTTGCGCTCTCTCTCTCTGTTTTCCCCATGCTTCACTTAGCTTAGAGAGGACTGAATAGACATACAAGTGAAAAAGCCCTGCCAAAAAGCTTCTCAGGACTGTGGACAAAAAATGCCCCCTGTAGCCACTCAAGGTATTTCACCCCCTGGCAGCTTTCCCCAAGGCTCCTTCCCCAGCTGGCCACCTCTCAGCACCAGCCCCGATGAGATCTGCTCCTGAAGGACCTCCGCACCTTCTGCTCTGTGTTTCCATCCTGCTTCTGTCCTGCTGATCCTGGGGATCGTGGTCAGCTGGTGCCATCAGGTTGATGGTCCCTGTGAGCTCCGACGGCCACCGCTGTTCCTGCTGTGTCTGCACCGCAGCCGCGGGCTCACTCAGCACCACAAAACCACGCTGGGCGAGAGGCCAAGGCCATGGTCTAGCTCTCCCCATGATTAATCCCCGGGACACGTCTTATGCTGTGGCCATTGCACGAGCAACACCAGCTGGCATTTGCTACCAAGGCCCAAACCAAAGGGCACCCAGCGAAAATGCTTATAAAAGCAAATAAAACTGCCTTAACTGCTGGTCTGCTGTCAAGCAGCAGCTTTCCACAGGTACTGCCAGCAGTGCAGGGATCAGGTGAAGCTCGTGGTGTGAACAAACCACTCACGGTCACACAGTTTTGTAGGATCTGCTGACTGTGGGAGAGCAAGGCCAGGCCCACGATGGCAAAGGAGACTTTTCAGGCAAGTCAGCATGATTTTAACAGAGCTTTGGATAAAAAAAAAAATATATAAAAATGTATAGATTAAGCCAGACTCAGACAGGCGTTCACTTTCTACATAGGATGGAAGCAACCTCACAGGTTAAATCACAGCAAGGGCCACCATAAAGAGCATTTCACTTGAAAAGACATGCCACACGCCTTTCCCCATAACCTGCCCCCAGCAGGCACGTGAGCACCCGGGGAATTTTCAGCCCTACCTGTCACCAGGATATTAAGAGCAATAATAGCCGGGGCAGGTCGTAGCTGCTGGGGAGCCAGCGGCGAGCCTGAAACCGGAGCCCGGGATTTGCGTCAAGCCTAAACAATTAGCAACCGCTCCAGGTACCTCCGGCCATAGGGCAGCGCTTTGGAAAGCGTCTGCGGCCGGATGAGGGCTGTCACATCCCTGGTGTCAACACACGGGCCCTGCCGCCGGCTCCGCGCCGCCACGTGAGGACGGCCGCCCGGGCCGGCCGGGAAAGCCGGCTCCCAGATAAGGAGCTGCTCGGCGCGGTGATAAGAGCGACGCGTGACTGCGCGGCAGGGCCGACCTGCCAGCTCGCTTCCCGACAGCGAGCGAGGTTTGCCCCGCCGGGGCCACGGGGGACACTCTTAAAGGCTCGTAAATGCAGCCGTGGACACGGCTCTCCCGTGGCACGGAGGAGGCTCCTGCAGCCAGCCGGACTTTTGCTAGGCAAAAAAGCCATTTCTTGAAAAACAAGGAGGAATAACAAAGCAGAACGGGTGCATTATAGGAAGGGATGGCTTGCTTCCAATCCAAAGGGCAACATTTCTACTGTGTGGTGCAAACTGGCCAACCCAAGTACTATCTGTGGGACATGATTCCCCTCTCTGTCCGGCCAGCACCACCCAGATCTTCCTCTCTCCATCATCAGGAGACACACTGAAAACCATGGAAGTCCATGCCACTCTCAAAGAAAGCCACAATACCTCGTGTCACACCTACCAAGGATGCAAGTATTTTAAAAGCATGTGCATAGACAACAGTTTCACCTAATTTCAAATAAATAAAGGAAAAGATAATATTTCTTCCATCTCCACCAGTTCTCCTTCTGCACAGCCCTGCTCCAACCAAATCAGAATTCACCATCTCCACCAGCAGCAGATGCTGATGCTTTTGCTGTGTTGAGTACTGAACTAACTTTGCAATTCTCTGCGATATCAGAGAACTGCCACAGCTTCCCCCCCTTTGACACACAATAAGGAGAGGTGCTAGACAGACATTCAGAGCACTGGAGAACCTGGGGAGAACATGAGTTGCCACACAAGGTTCAGAGGCATCACCGTGTCTCGAGGACCCACAAGAAGTGGGTGCACGAGGCAGCTGCTGAAATGCAGCTCTCTGCAGGAAGAATGCAGCAGGATTTATAAACCAGAGCTTTTCAAGTATTGACTTTTTCCTCAGTAACAAAATTTACAACTACAGTTCATAAAAAAATTCTCTTATCCCGAATCCACGATTTCCCATTAGAAATAATGTATGTTTTCATTAATAAACAAATCAATAAATAAATAATAAAAAACTAGGAAGGCATGGAGAGAGCTAAATATCAACTACCAACCACTCAGTCCACATAGATAAGACATGGCCAGAGATACTGTTAAAAATGTGCAGAACAGTTAGTCAAGCTCCTGCTTCAGGACTTAACATAACTGTTAGCTCATGGTTGAGCTCACAGGCAAAACACTCCTCAACTTTCGCAGCTTTTGGATTAGATCTACAACAGCTTTTAGACCCTGGCATCTGCTCCCTTGTTTACAAACAAAACCAGGAAAAAAGAATCCTCTTAAAACAAAAAGAAATGCAAAGGAAGAGCTTGGAAGGGAGACTGACTATTTAGTAACAGTGCCATTATCCAGTAATCACTTCCAGAAAAAAAAAGTAATTATTTTTAATGTGCACATATTAATTCCAGATTCCTTGTGTATATATAATCCTTAGATGTTTTCTGTGGATGAAATCCATTCCTGATGTAATACTCCGGAGCTGAATGGAGTGACACCTATGGAGGTTTGGGTTCCACCTGTTTTCAGGTAAATGCTGCCTTCCCTCTGTTATGCATTTGCCCCTTTCAAGAGCAAAAAGGAGGATACAAACTGTTGGGTGAAGACAAATTGTTTTCACCGCTTTGCCATCTCCCACGGGAATGTCATAACATTCAAATCCAAAAGACAGCAAAACAGTAGTGAACCACCAGAATGGCAGATTATGCCAAGAAGACTTAATGATCTATAAGCTGCGTATACTAGTAGATATTTGCTTTAATAGAGAAATGTTATAGGATGTAAAAATATATCTTTGTAACATATGGAAGTTTTAGTAGGAGGAGAGGAAAGGAAGAGAGCAGAGAAGCTGCTGGACAATAGTATTATTGCCGTTCTTGGAAGGCTCCTATATCGTTATGGTTCTTCTCATGCCACAGAAGCCTCTGTTTGGGGGTGCTCAGAGTATAAACCTATGTAACCCACATCCAGAAGGAAAAATTAGATTCAGTCTATCAGTAGTCCTCACCTGCCAACTCAGTCTCACAGGATACTGCATGCCTTGCAGTAGCACCAAGGTAACGTGATAAAAGCCAATTGTAGGTCTGAACCCCACTGCAGCCTTGCCATTACACTGGAGACCATCACATACACCTTTCTTTGGGACATGAAATAAGGCCTATGAAGGAATTAGAGAATATCTGTTGAAGTGTGGAAGAGTCTGTACTCACCAGGAGGATGTAAGATGAGCTGCACAGGAAGTTCTGTCTGAATATAACAAAAAGCTTTTTTACTGTGAGGGTGACTGAGCACTGCACCAACTTGCCTGGAGAGGCTGTGAAGTCTCCATCCTTCAAGATGTTCAAAACCCAACAGGACACAGTGCTGAGCAGCCTGCTTGAGGTGGCCCCACTTGAGCAGAGGGTTGGACTAGATGGTCTCTAGAGGTTCCTTCCAACCTCAACCCTTCTGTGATTGTAGAATAAAGGAAAAATAGATAACCATTAGGAAGACCTCTGCAGTACCATATAAAGAAATCCCTTTGATGCACATGTAAAGCTCTGTTAAGAAATACAAACCAGACATTGCATGTGCATTTCCAAACCAGCACAGGTATCTGTCCTTTTCATTCTGCACGCGTGCATTCATGCCCATAGAACAGATGTTCACCTGTCTTGATTTTAGAACTCAAGATATCCTTGTCTTCCTGTCCTTTCATGCACAGGATAGTTTGGTCAGGGAAGCAGCAGTGTGTGTGCTTTGCTTCTCAGAAGTCTCCAGCACGTCTGTTTTCTAAAATGAAAAACAAATCATTTTTTTACTCAATTCAAGCAAATCAAGGTAGACCGAAAACCTACATGCTCTCTTAATGTCTCTGTGTATTTTCACTGATTGCTCTAAGCTTGAAGCTAGGGTCTTTCTGGTAATTTTTTTTTTTTTTTTTTTTTTTAAGCATTTTTTTTTTTTTTTTAAATTTGTAAGTATTAACAAACCATGCCTTATTTGGGAACGAAGCCATGTGGAAATGAAGTATATGAAATGCTGGGAAAGGGAAGTGTCTAATCAGAAGAAAATCTCTCAAAATAAAACACAAAAGGAAATGCTGAGCAACTGTTTAGCTTAAGCTAACAAAAGTATCAGTGGAGTATTTGGTGTGCTTCCTCTTCCCCCACATAAGGTTGCATATTGATATCAGAGAGACAGCCCATTAAAAATTGCTTATCAATTTTATTTTGATAGCCTCTAGCCTAGACAAAACAGCAGGCGTGAAAAAGGAAGACAAGGCAGAGTTTAGACATACACAACTTTTCTCATGGCTTCACTGAAGAGTTTCCTACTTCCGTGGGCCGATCCTGTGCAGGGACACACTGGAGAGAGGGCTCTGCTTTTAAAGGCAACATCAGAGTCCTCCCCAAACAACTGTGAGGGGTTGCTCAAAGTCACCCTTGCCGCCAGCTCCCCTAATGCTTGCCGGAAAGATACGCAGTTAAACACTTCCTATGAATGCCCAGCGCCCAGTTTTGTTTTCATTAGTCATGCTAGGGGCATTGCCGCACCTAAGCAGAGCTGCAGGCCCTCCGCACTGCTGAGAGCAGCACCAAGCACTCATCCCAGAGAGAAAAGGAGGAAATGGCACTACACAGGAAACCTCTCTTACATCTGCCAGTCAGCTGGGGTCTTACGCACTGAAACACGGATACTTGGAATAAAAGCCTTTCCAGCATGGCTGGAGATGGTCACAGGGATACGGTTATGTGGGGTTTTTTTAATCCTAATGAAGTGGTGGATTTTACAAGTTGACCTGAGGAATCCCTCACCACAAGAATTTTGTAGCAAGCCTAAATTAAAACATTTGAGTTCAATTTTACCTTGGCATCCCAAGTATGGTTGGCAAAAAGAAGGCAGGGAGCTAACTCCAGCACAGCAGAGGCAACATCTGCCAGCATCATCTCAATGTTATTGACTACTTAGTTAATATTTTATACAGAGATGTATATCGAATGCATATTTCCAGAGGCTCTGTGAAGAGCCGGACGGGGTGAGCTTGTCCTGCCAACACTGGCAGGTGCTGGTGCATCCAGGAGTTGGTCCCAGCCCTTCTCTGTGCCCCAGCTCGTTGCTTATTGGCATCATGACAAGCCCTGGAATCAAGAAGTATTACCCAAATCCCTCACAATATTTTTTTGTTTCTTCGAGCACTGCCGTATCTATTATTACTAGTTGTTTGTGCAGCCCCATGCTCACAAGAACTGAGATATGAGATCAAAAGTACCCACCCCCAAGCCACCCACCACTAGTGCTGGTGGGTATGGCTCTGCTACCCAGGGCTCCTTTCATGCTCTGCAGTCTATAAACAAATCTAAATAGCCCCTTCACTCCTGTGTTAAGTCACCACAGGCAGTTCAGTCCTTACTCATTTTTCCACAGAGAGGTCCCTTCCCGGATCACTTAAGCTCTTGGCAAACATCCCATAAAGTGCTCTCAGTTCCTTAAGGGGAAAACTGTCCAGTCCATTGGGTCTCTGTCTTCATTTCATCTTTTTGTGCTGGCTTCTGTGGGACTATAAGCTGGCCCATGACCCCTGGGAGAGTTTATTTCATCAGCCTCATCTGGGGCTCTTCCCATTTCCCAGGGGGACTGGTCTCCTCAACACTGGAGCAATTCTAGTTGTTCAATAACAGCAGGTTTTCAGCACGGGAAAAGTTTTCTGAAGCTCTGTAACTCTACAAAACTGACTTTTGCTAAATGCTGCACTGACTCCAGCCTCTAGTAATCTGCTAGGTCACAACATTTGTGCTGAGCACTTTTTGCTGTTTCCACATGGCAAATGTCACGCTGCTAGGAAGTGAATCCCCACATCTCAGCATCTTCTCACACAGAGATTATTTCCCAACTGTTTGAGGGTACTACACACTTCAGAGAAGGCCTGTTTGAAGGCAAGACAGTTATGGTATATTCTGGGGTTACTTTCTAGCACCAGAAAGGAAATATTATAAATGATAAAGGCTGGCATGGTTGAAATGATGAGGGGCTGCACATGCTCCTTGGAGAACATCACAGTGATGTTGGGGAAATCCACTTTTCTCCATTTCCAGCACTGACAGCAGGTTTCTCAAGTCTGAAGGGCTCAGCAATCTCTCTGAGCTGCCTGAGGACAGAAATGTGGCAGGAAAGGTTAAGAGAAAAGCTAAAACCTGCACTAGGAGCTGGCCGCAGCAGAACACAAGCCAGGGAGCAGGGCCGAGCAGGAGCCCAGTCCTGACCAGGCAGGTAGAGCCACGGGAACAAGGCAGTTGGAAGCAGGGATCGCTCCAGAGCTTTAACAGTTAGTTGCACCACAGAGCATCAAACCAACCCAAGCGCCATCCCAGAGTGGCAGGCAATGTCATTGCAGCAGGAGAGGGAAGAGCTTCCAGCAGCTTCTCATGGGAGCATGGTCTGCAGCCCGGGCACAAGCAAAGGGGCTGCTTCCCACCACACAGGCTCCTTACCAGCACTGCTGAACTGAAATTGTGTGTTTCCTAAAGCTCCTTATTTTCCAAGGACACCAGAACCACAGCAAGAAGGTTATCTTCTGCTATGAAGAGAAAAAGGCAGAAATGTGAAAAACAACAACAAAAATGCATACAACACACACAAATAAAAATATAGCACAATTTATCTTCAGAGAAGGAAATCTAAGTTTAAAAATCAGTATTTCTTGATTCAGCTAATAAGCCAGCAGTTTCTTCCAGTGTAATCCAAGACATTTTTCAAGCAGTGTATGCCACCCAGAATAGCAGTCTCATCCCGAGAATTAACTATGTAGATGTAAATACATTTGTATGTGTACATGTATATAAATACTCACCTTACTCAAGTTATGCGGATAGCTAGGATTTATATAGTGGCATAATAATAATATTTCTGGCTCTCAGTTTCTTTGCCATTCCAACTGCAGTAAAGAAACTATTTAAATGACTCCGCATGCTTTCACTTGAACAACTGATATAAACATCTGCCGTAGAAAACAGACAGGATTTAATCATAATTCATTCAAATGCATGTGTTTTGGGTTTTTTTCCCCTGCAGGATCCCATATGCTCTCCAGCTGCAGGAGCAGACAGTAGACATCAGTTTTGTAAGTGGATACAACAAGTCAACAGTCCACAAGCTCCCAAGGCTAACCAAGAACTCTTCCACATAGGCAGAAATTAGCTAAACTCGTGCCAAGGGCAGGATTGTGAAGAGGCACGGGTTTAATCCAGCTTCCCAAAGTGAGCCAGGTGCTCACCATGATTAGCTTTAAAGCAGGAGAGCAAGATGGGAACATCCCGTCTCTGACATGCACGTGTACACCGAGTGTAACCGGGTGGAGAGAACCTGCCAGGAGGCACCGTGCGAGTCACGGGAAACGCGAGCCCGCCCTGCAGACGCGGCCTGCGGCCCGTGATCCACCCGCGAGCGCAGGAGCGCAGCTCCCTCCCGGTTATCCCGCGGCGCCGGCACCACCGCCGCACGCGGTGGGCGGCAGGACGGGCCTTGCGACACCGCGGGGCCGCCTGCCCTTGGCTCCTGCCGCGTCGCCCCGACGCCTCCAGCCGCAGCAGCAAGGCCAGGGCTTTCCTGGAAGAGGGAAAAGACGGGTTGACTAAGCGGAAACCCCGCGTTCGAGCTCCAGGTGAGACCCAGAGGGAGATATTCCCGAATCCTTCGAAAGCTGCGCTAGATAACCGCGTGGCTGTCCCAAGAGCGACCAGTTTCTTGTCCGTGTAAGGAGGTGGAGGCAGGGAAATGCCCAGTCTAGCAACAGGAACTTCAATCACCTACCAGGAGAAGGGTGAGTCACCTCTTCCACCCTTTATAAACACAATGTTTGAAGCCTCAGCTTCTGGGTGGATTGTGGCGAGTGCTTCTGCAAGCTGCTCCGACGTCACTCCCAAGGCTGAAATGGTGCCGGCCGGGAGCTTGTGAGCCCTTCGTGGGAAGGAGCCAGCTGCCCAGTGTGTGGTTTCACACCAGAGTGACTGTGGGGACGAGTCACCTTTTCACCGTGGGCTGCATCTTTGCAGAGTGACTCAGTTTACTAGATGCATCCAGTGACCGAGATATCTCCTGGAAATGAGCCAGGCACATGCCACATCCACAGTCGACGTGCTTATCCCATCCCAACGCTGACTATCTGTAGTCAGATATTGAACTTTGAAAAACAGGAGAGGGATCCAAGTCACCATCCCAACTATCCCCTTAAAAAAGCTCTTCCAGGAAAGAGAAAAGGGAAATGGGACTCACCAGACTATTGTAGATAAAAAGTGACAGTTTCTCCACTTATTATTTTACTATTCCAGCAGTACTTCCAGGCTCAGGAGAGGTCTCCTGGATCTGGGAGATCCCAGTCCACAAGCACCTGGCATCAGCTGGACACCCACCACTGGGTCACAAGACCAAGCGTCCCAGTAGCGCTTGCATCTACTCTCCTGGTTGACCCAGCAATAAGTATATCTCACTTAAGCACCCACGTATTTTAAGCTGTTTTTGGTTTGAAGGACCTCCTTCCATGGCTTCCAGATCCTTCTTAACCTCACAGTATGAAATCTAAAAGTCACTATTAAAAGCATGCCATTAAAATGTGTTAGCCCCCAATTTGCACTTTGCACAATGCTGGGAAATTATAACAGTACATCCCTGCAATTTCTTAATGAAATGGTTGGTCAGGCCTCAAATGAGAAACGTGGGAGGTTTGGTAACAAGCTCTCCCATTTTCCTCACCCCATGCGTGTGCAGCATTGCATATTTATATTAAAAAAAAAAAATCCTGGTTAAAACAACTGCACCTTAGAATTTTTGAAAGGGGAAAAGGCTTGAAAGTTGGACATTGCACTACTCCAAAAACAGGAAAAGAGAAACCCTCCAGCAAAAAGCCCGATGAAAACCGTTAGTCCCCACTTCTATAGTGGGGTGAAAAGAGGGGAGAAGAACACAAAGCTGCCTATAAAGTCAATTTGGTCTTCAAAAGCCAAGAAACACTTGCTTTGTTTCACCTACCACCTCTCCCTTCTCTCCAGTGCTTTGTTGGAGGCCACACAGACCATGTTACATTGTCCATATCCATGGCCACTACACTGGGGACACTCAAAAATGAACGTAGTCTTTACTCAAGCAATACAGGCAAGAAAAAGCAAGAGAAAGCATCCCTGCCTGTGTGTAACAAGGCCTTGGGGTTTGGGCATTTTGGGCAGCACAGCTCCAGCATGCGGAAACTCCATGGGTCGCGATGTCTTGCACCTTCCCAGGGCTTCTTGGGAGATTTGCAAGTCTAATCCAAATCTCAGCTGACTTGAGCAGAGCCACTGGCAGAGCTGAAGGTGCTGTCACCTCCCAGCCCACACTGCAGCCCTCCAAACACCCACCCCAGCTCAAAGCCACCTCTCGTGCCCAGGCAGCCTCCATACCTGACCTGACACCAGACCAGAGTGCCTTGAAAAAGGCAATATCTTAAACACTCTTGTGACAGGGAACCCGCTCAAACATTTGTATAACACTCATCATTTTGGAATATCGTCACTGGATCAAGTCTCACCAGTCAAGCAGCAGCGCCCTGACAGAGAGAAAAAGATGTTTCTGTGTTGCTGTGACCAAAGGTTTAGATCCTCAGTTTCAAGCAGCTCCCAAACGCCCTCCATCAGCAGAGACTTGCATCAGTATTTCTTACCCAGCTGCAAAATAAACTGGCCAGTAACAGCAGTCCCAAGAATTTGGGCAGACAAATTTGTCTCTCTTTGTACTCTTTATATGAAGAATACACATATCATTTTCTCTGAGGAAAAAAAAAAAAAAAGCATCCATGTCATTCACAGTGACATTTCATAGTTTGCTCAACCCTCCAGATTGTTGCTGACAATTTTGCTTCTCAGCCACGCAGGAAGTTGTTGCACTTAAAATGAGAACCACAATCACTGGCCTATCATTCATCTAATTAAAACAAGCCCATGTATTTCACACCACACATACAGTACAGCGTACACATGCCAAACAGAGATACAGGGTATATATTGATGTCAGTTTTTTGCTTCAATCAGCATTTACCTTTTAGGTCAACACATTTGTATGTTTATCATAACAGAAGCAAGAATCCACACTCTCCTTTTTGTGATATTTTCAGTTAGCTCTCTGAGAGGTTGACCAAATAATATTTTAAAGAAGAATGGAAAGCTGAATAAAAGCACACGGGCACCCTGCATGGCTTTCCTCTTGGTCCAATCCCCCAAAATGCTATTGCAATGCATATTGCAATTGCAGTCTGGAAGAACCATTCTGTTATTCACCAGGGCTGGCATCGAGTATGCAACAACATTGCCAGCAATATTAAGCAGCAGTAATAGCCCACCTGAATAGCCGGGAGACAAACATTCAGTTATTAAAAACGACGGTAAAGAATTGCCTAATTAAGCCCAGTAGCTGGCTGTTTACAGTGGGCTTGTGCCAGCAGAAGAACACAATTTTACAGCTTTTATTGCTATTGTTTCGGCTCATTGAAAAAGTAGCCAGTTTTCAGGTAAGTGGGGGGGAAAAAAAAGAAAAAGCAAAAAAGGTTTTAATTAAACGTGAGGTGTGTGGGCTCCATGGCTACCCCCGTCTTGAGCAGTCTGATGAGCAGGAGAGCCAGCGCTCCTCTGCTCGGCTTAACGTGAGAAGCGAGTGAACCGCAGGCCTTCCTTCCCGCGCGGTGACGACGACGGGCGCTTCACGGGACACGGGACACCCAAGCGGGTCAGCAGCAGCGCTGCCACCACGGCCCTCCTCTGCCGGCGCCACCGAGCAGCTGCGGGAGCAGCCGGGGGCCACACACGTTCACGCTTAAAACAGCTTGGAGACTCGGGCAGCAGCTACGAGTCAGGCCTGTCCCTTAAGGCGTAAAACAGGCGTTTTCCTCGTCACAAGCGCCCCAAAACACACACACACTCGTATTCTAGACTTGTGGGTAGGCTGTCTCTGTTCATAAATGTATATATGTATCTACGTGTATATGTGTTTGTGTCTATGTATTTTTTTGTTTTAGGCCACAAGCCTTCCCTACAAGCCCAGAACTGCCAAAAACCAGGTTTCTTGTTGGCCTTGCTCCCAAAAGCTGGCAAGAGCGACGCGTGTTACATTCCAGAAATAACAGGGAAACTCAAAGACGGCGGCGCACTGTGTGTAACGAGGGAAAGGAGCAAACACAGTGAAGCGGAGAGAAGAGAAAAACATGGAAAAAGTCTTCCATTCCCCTGGTGAAAGACCCTGTCTTGGCGGCGCAGTGACGGCAGCGATGCCCTCTGGAGAGCAAAACCTGGAGTTCCTGGGCACCTCTCCGAGGCCGTTGGTCCTCAAGCCCCCAGGCAGGGAGCTCTGGGGCTCAGAGCATTTAAGTGTCTGCCCAAGCCCAGGGCAGAGCTCCAGTAGGGATACTGTCCAAACAGCACTCATCCCATCCTAATTATAGCTCCTGGAAACAGCCTCCCACAGGGAAGTGGAAGGTCAGTTTGCTCCCTCACAGCCTACAAAAATAGATAAAACCCCAGAAAAATTGGCAATAAGTCTATGAAAGGCAAGCATGGTTCTGCTCACTTTCCAGTAACTACAGGGCAGAGGATGGACGATTAATAGCGTGGCTTCTGTGTTAAGTCGTGTTGGGGGCTACAGCTCAAACTCCATTGAAAGAAAGTGGGCCAATCACTCTACAGGGCGTGGGAATTGCTCGACTGCGCTATCCCCTCCTGCTTCATAGAACTGCATGAAGACTGATATTGTGAAGAGGTTTTTAATGAAGGCCTTATATAGCTCTAGGTCAGGACATTTGCATTTGTGAAGATTACATTGAAAGTAAAAGAAACTAAAGAGCATGAACAAACAGCAGTGTTTTCATCTCTTAAAAAAAAAAAAAAATTCTCTCCGTGGGAATATAGTGCAAGACACTGGGAAACAATAGTTTCTATTTCCAGCTCTGCTGTCAACTTACTGGAGTCTGACCTTAAGCAAATCAAGTGTGGTACCTCACTTATCTGCCTTGGATATGTGAGGCTCATTAGTACCCTTACTAATGAGCTTCACATAATCATATGCAAAGCGTAGCATTTTAGTAGATTTTGGAAGACTGAGATTTGTAAAAGCCTTTGAAATTCAAGATGCTGTAGATATGTAAAGATCTTGCTCACTTGCGCGCGCACACACACACACACACATATATGTATATACATACGCAATCCAGGTGATACAGATAAATTCTTCAGAAAAAGTTCCAGTTCCCAAGCACACACTGTTTAGTGCAAAGTCCAACTTTTGAAGTTTTATTGCTCCTTCGGGATAATATTGTTAACGCACACACGTTAAAAAACACACCAAGGAAAAACAAACAACAGCAAGTTACTGGAATGTTTTGTCTTGAGAGTGCAATAAAAGCCTAAAGAGAGTTGAACTTTGGATTACGTGTTTAGCTGAGTTATTGGACAAGTTAACTTGTGTATTTCTTTGACCTGATTTTTATGCTGGCTGTGTACCTGCAGAGCTCCTTCTGTGCAGGTGCTATTTCTATGGCCTTCACTCTGCTGTGTCACAGCAGTGCAGACACAGTCACCTCCTATGAGCGCACAATTACAAGGCTATGTCTTTTATTAAACTAATTGGTAGAGTTGAAAAAAGTGGTTTTCATACCTACAGCCCAAAAGCAAAGAATGACTGTTCACAAAAACTTACCTTATTTTTTTTCCAGCTATTACAGTTGGTCTAAATAAAAAGATATCTCTACCTGCAAGTCTGGTCCAACTAACATCCTTTGAACAACACAACTCTGGCTTATTCTCCCTCCTCATTGGAAATGACAGGCGATTTCTATTACTAGCGTACATCCACAGAGTCTAGCAGCACTGCTTTAACCCAACTACAGACTAAAACTAAGCATAGCAACCCACACTACTTCTCTGGAGCAGGGTGCCTCCATCCAGGCACCCTGCTGTGCCTCCCCTGCACAACCAGACTCACAAATCCCAAGAATAAAATAATTCTTACCCCCACATACAAAAGTCATTTTGACACTGGACATCAAGCTTGTGGGTTATCACACTTTGGTGGCCTGCTAGCTTCTCCCTTGTCATCACTCTGGATAAAGACCAGCGCCGTTTGGGACTGAGGCAAGAACATTGTGGGTTTTGAGCAAACCTGAGTATAACCTTTCACCCCTCCTCACAACTACCAAATGGGAACCACCAAAAACCAGAGCTGTTTCAGGAGTGGCAAAACCCTTCCTACAAGCCCTGGCATTGCAGAGCAAGGAGCATCACTGTGAGGCGGCCTGGATTACAGCAGTGATGAGTTTGCCCTTGCCTGTCTGGGGCACTGTAAATATTTGCTCTGTTGAAGTTTAGGCAGTTAAAAAAGAACAATATTTTTGCATGACAGGTAAGGAAATGGTAGCCAGTTGAGTCTTTGCCAAGGTGAGGTTGCAGAAAGACCACCCTTTTACGTCAATGAAACCAGATCCTCACCTTCAATCAGTTTTGTACAATTTGTTCCTCCATTAAACATAATTGTGTTACTTTGCATTTATCCTAGGGTAAGGGAAAAGAGTTTTGCAGATCAATTTAAGAAAAAATAGGTAAGGCAGGAAGGTCAGAAGGTGATAGTTACAGCCTTGTCCCATTAACCAGCTGCACTTGCTCTAACCCTTCAGAAACACCAGGAAAGACCTCCACACCTTTCCAAACTCAGTCCCAAACCTCAATCTCCCTGTGCATTGTGAAGAGCCACATAGATCTCTCAGGATCTCTTCATGTTAGGGGCAGATCTCAAACCATCTCCCAGACCAGGTGGCTGCAGTGCTCCTCAAGGCAGCATCACTTTGCCCTGTGGTACAATCTGGACCTCACTACCATCTGGACCTCTGTTTCACAACTATCCTTCTCCTCCCTGTCACTTTCATCCCCACTGTGGTCACTTGTCCATGCTGTAGCACAGTGCCTCGCTTCCTGCACTGGCAAGAACCACCTGTGTGACCAGAACACTAAATCAATGAGGGTCCACATTAAAAATAAACTCTTAAAAAACTGAAAGAACATGGGAAGAGCTGAGTGCCATGCAACACTCAGCACAGCCAAGGAGGTGGTGATAGGCAGGATGAGGGTGAGAGAGGACTGGGCAAACCCAGCATACCAGACCACATCCCCAGAAGAGGCAGCAGGGTGTCCATTTGCACCATTTTCTCACCTCCTCCCACTGAAAAAGGTGCCGGAGACCCTAGAGGTGTTAGCACCAACCTCTGCTTAGGCAGTGACAGGACGTTCATGGAGGACAGAGGACCTCACCCTCCTCAGAGGAGCAGCCTCTTGCTCCCCACTAGCAGCTGGCAGCTTGCCACCGAGTCCCTGTCCCTAAAGCGACCCAGCTGGGCACCACGGCCACCCCCCCACACACACAGGAGCACCCAAGGGCCCCACGGCCACCCAGGAAGTCTGTACCCGACTGACTCACGGAGGAGTCACTGGGGATCCTGCCAGGAGAAGCGGAGGAGCCGCCCGAGGCCGGCACCCCAGGGCCAGGGTGCTGCCAGCACCCAGCGCTGCCGCAGCCTTTCCCACGGAGGGGTGGCAGGGCTCCGGGTGCCCCTCACTGCCGTTTATATCCCCCTCCATCAGCCTCCCTCGCTGTCTCTGTGCCGCTGTGTCAATGGCTAGAGCATGAAGGAACAACAAGAGCAAGAGCGAATTTAGTTGCCTTGTCCCCCAGCCTCCCATGGGAGAGGCAGCACCAGGAGAGACCATGAGCTCCCATTCCTCTCCCCCTTTCCCTAGGAAAACATCTTTTTCCTTCCAGACAGGGATGTATGGGGGTAGGGCTGTCAGAAGTGCCAGCATGGCTTGAGATTACCAGTGCACTGGGCTGCCTCCTCTCCCCGCCGGAGCCGGGACGGGTGCAGGGGTGTTTCCTTAGGCTCGGGCCCAGCAGCTGCAAGGCCTGGCCTGGCACGGCGGGGCAGTGCGAGTCGGGCCCTGCCGCCGTGAGCCTGCCCCAGCACAGGCCGCCAGTGCGGTGCCAAGGCACAGCCCCGTGCCAAGGCAGACACGCGGCTGGGGCCAAGGCAGGCACAGGCATCACAGCTCCGCTCATCCCTTTATTCACTCCAGAGGCCAGTCTCCACAATAACCCGCCATGCTCAGCGTTGCAGCCAGTCCTCATCCTCAGCACTGCAGGCCATAAGAGGCCTCCAGAAAAGGGCCCCCTAAGCTGAAACATCACCCAAATTTTTCTCAACGCCAGCCATGCAGCACACGGATGAAGCGATCAGTGACTTCCAACACTGCCCTCCGAGGCCAAAGACAGTCTTTGCCACCACCGTCCTTGAGCTCTCCACAAAAGCCAACCATCAGCTTTGTCCCATCCCTTGCTGCCCCGGTTACAGTCGAGGCTTTAACAAGGGGCAACGCACCAAGGAGACTCGCAGGACAAGAGAGCGGGTACAAGGACAGGGGAGAACTGCCACATTCCCCCACACGGGCTTTCCCCTAAGGCATCTCCCTGTGGAAAGGCTCCTTTCCAGCTGCTTTGACAAGCTTGGCAGATGAATCTGTATTTAGCAAGAGAATAGGCCATGACACAGATTTCCCCACCGGTTTCTGATAAGAGCCTGACAGGAACCGCACCTAGGGAGGCAGTTTCTGGGCTTGCCTGCCAGGTCCCTGCCAGCCCCAGCAAAGACCCTGCCAGCCGGGCAGGGGCGGCAGCGCCAGGAGCCAAGCGAACCCTTCGCTCCACACAGACCACGTGGGGACACCCCTTGGCAGAGGGCAGGCGCCCGTCCTCGGGCCTCAGCGGGGGCACCGCGTGGTCCCGGTCCCAGCACGCTGCGGAGAGCCGGGCACCGCGCTCGCCCTCACGCGCGTTTCTCCCCCAAGGGAGCAATTTCCAAACTGGAGAGTTTGCTGAGATTTATCGTAGAACCAACAGCATGTTTCGCAAGGGGCTGTGTGGAGCATAGCAGGAGCTTCTGGGGCACTACACAGAAAGAAAGGGAAGACTCTGTTCTACTCAAAGTGTAAAAACACTGTGATATCCCTATGGCGTGCAACCAATGCATTTCAAAGGGACAAGCCACCAGGCTACATGCTGGAGACTCCAGGCATGAGCATTCCAGAAAGAGGGTGACAGAAGAGGAGCAGATAAGGAGATGCTGGGAATATGATATATACACACATATACATATATATATAAATAAAAGAAGAAAATACAACTGACTGTGGGAGACATCATTTCCCCACAGGAAGAAGTAGAGGTTTGTTTTAAGTGGGTTTGTTTTTCTTAAAAAGTATTTTGTTTCGAAGGAATGGTGTCTCACCTGCAAAACCAGAGTTTGTTTTATCTCCACCCACTCCTCATTAATCAACCTCAAAGGGCACTTTTACAATGAAAAGAGGCAATATTAGTTAAACTAATGACTTTCCTAGACCAAATCCTTCCCTTAGTCTCATAGCATTTAAAGTATGAGCATAACTCTTCACAACTGCCAGCACTATCAGGGGGAAAATGGCTCTCAAGTGAAGCTCACACTGCACATGTCTCTATTCCCAACAGAACTCTCATTCCCTCTTAAGACAGCTAACAGAGCACTGGCCTTCAAGTTACATATGGCAGCTACATATGGCCTAGGGCATGAGGAACTGACACAGTAAAGAAAATACATCCATGTGCATAGAGAAAGCCGCTAGAAATTTTCACAGGCAAGCATCAGGGAAGAAATACAAGTTGCTGAACACCATGCAGAAGAATAAGACACAGAAGACAAGGCATTTCTGCTAGGTGACAGTCTCAGGGGAAGGGTGGGCAGCCAGGGTATGTTGCAAGGTATGGGTAAGCAACAGTATAGGGGCACCAAAACACGTGTAAGCTGAAGTACTGCAAGATCACTGGGGTGCGAGTCTGGGGAACAAAAGCAGACACTCAATATTGGATCTATGGGCTATATAACTGAAGCAATATTAAGAGGAGAGTCGGGTAAAATAGGTTAATTCTAGACAAATTGACAAGATTTGGCTGTTTCTAGCTTTAAACATTTTTCTCTCCTGTTCTAGCCTCCCTAAATTTCAATTTGCCTTCTCCCCAGCCAACATTTCAGGAGCAGTAAAGATACAAAAGAAAAAGTATGGGTGGTGGTAGGAAGGAAAGTTTAAGCCAGCAGGATTGTCACAAATGGGCAAACAGACAAGGAAGAAGATAGCTCCAAGGGCACAGCTGAGTAAGGGTATGACTTTGGGGACAGCAACAGAGAATGTCAGCGAGAGGGAGCTGGAAACTGAATCCATGCAAGAAGTCTGCCCTGGTAGTGAATGCAGCTAAATGGAGGGAGAAAGATCAGGAACACACAGAGCTGAGGGTCAGGATGGAGAAATGGGTTTATTTATAACTCATGTGCAGCTAGAAAGCAGCTGAGATGAAGCACTGTAAGAGACAGAGGTGAGGCACTCAAAAGCAACAAAAGAAGAAGGGTCTGAGCTGTGTGAATGTAGGCAAATGTAGGCCTAGGTGCTCAAGGAAGACATTGAGCCATTGACAGGTAAAAGGGAGTACTGGAGTTACATGTAGTGGACTGAATACAACAGCATAGAGGCTCTTGGGTGCTACCCAAGACTAGAGTCACCAAGGAGCTGCCAGCACCAGGCCTGAGTGGAAGAGCAGATCTGAAAACAAAGCTCAGCTGCAAAAGGGAGGAGAAAGTTGCAAAGCATTTCTCACCAAGATAACTGGGACCCTGGTGAAAGGGAACTCCAACAAAGTGCAAAGCAAGAGAAACCCGGGAAATTGGACAGAGTTGATCAAAGCATGCAGAAAAGCAGCAAGAGAGAGGGCAGGGCAAAAGCAGCCCACCAACGGCCCCCAGCCCCAAAGAGGCAGCAGGGAGCGCAGGTTGCAGTGGAAGGAGGCATCAGGGAGCTGGTGGCACAGGACGAGGGAGGAGGGTTGCAGTGAGAGCTGAAATGCTCACAGGAAAGGATGGAGCCCAGAGCCCAGAGCATGAGTGCAAGATGGGAGGAGACAGGGAAGAAGGAGCAGAGAGCTGCAAGAGCAGCCCAAGCCAGCCAAGAGGAAAATTAATAGATTTAAAGGCAAGCAGGAGTCTAGGCCACTATGGGAGTGATGATTAAGAGGATGTGGCACCAGATATGATGGCAGCGAGTAATTAGAAGTAGGTAAGAAGCAGTAATTTAAGGCTAGTAAGAGGCAGCAATTTATCAGGAGCCAGCGAGAGTAAAGAGTCCAGGAGCAATAAATTCAACTATAGAGTGAAAATAAACAAGCAGAGCAAGAACCAGAGCCACCAGCATGATAACAAGGGCAACAGCACAGCAGCGTATAAACACAGACCAAGCAAGCAGCTGATAGAAGCCCAGCTGGAGCTTCCAGGCCTCCTCCCTATTCAAATCTCCCCAAATACCCGTGTGCGCCCCAAGGCCTTTGGGAGACATCAAGCAAGTGACCAGGAAAGAGGCACCTTTTTGAAGTAGGGCTCCTAGGGCGCTTGTGTCAGCACCTGGCGCCCAGACTACGAGCTCTTCGTGCTGTCACCAGAGCCGTGCCGCGTACCGTGGGAATGGCTGAAAAGGCACGCGGGGCCATTGTCCGGGGTCAGGATCACCAGGAGCTCCAGGATGAGGCATCACTGGGGCCTGCACAGCACAGACAGCAAGCGAAAAGGACACAAGGCTTTAATATCCTATCATGATACGCTAATATCATATCTTAATGTCCCTAGCAGTGTTAGCTAAGGAGCAACAGCTAGAGAACACCCTGGAGAGCACAGGTCTATATTGGGGTCCTGGGGACACGAGGGAACAGGAGTCCAGGCACTAGCTCAGGCAACGGGGATGGCAGGAGAGCCAGGTCTCTTTCCCTACAGCTCTTGCTATGTCTTGCTGCCAACTTCCTGAAGGCAAAAAAAACCCCCAGAATTATTAGAAGATTTCCTGCTGGTCCCAACCCAGATTAACAGGGGACAATTGGCATCGTCACTGTAGTAAGGACATAGACTTGCTTGTAAAGGATGCACACTCCAGGCACTTGGGCATACCCAAAGACCAAAACCAAACACTCAGAGATCTATGCACCCACATCAAGCTTGAAAATCTCAAGCCTCAACTCAGACTGCTCCAAGCGAGCCAGTGCCGAGCGGTGTCTGGCAGGGATCAAGTGTCCTCCAGCCCTCCCTGGGACTGCAGCTGTGGCTGCTCTTGCTGGAGGCCCCTGCACTCTCCAAAGGCACCACAGCCCTGCCAGAATTTAGGTCTGAGAACACAAGATGTGGAAAAGAAGGGCTGCTGTAAAACCAAGCAAAGTATTTGGGACACTGATGCAGGAGCGTGGGAAAGAGGCTAAGGACATTCATGTCATCAGGAGACAGATAAAACCACTTCAGTAATAAAATTTCATTCTGACAGCTGAAGGAGAAACAGAAATTCTTTGTTTGTTGTGTCTATAATAAAGTACAAAGATATTACACAGTGCGTTACTGGTTATGCCAGCACTTTCCAGTTTCCAGCTAGGAATTGCTAACCTGCTGTGCATACATCATTTTTCAAATGGAGCTCATCCATCACCTCCACCGTCGTTCTCCAGGGCAGAAGGTGCACACAGTAGATCTTTTCTGCAGCCCTCCTCTTTACTGAGTAGAGAGAGAAGACTGCAAATTTACACAGATTTGTAAATTTACTGAGAAGCAACGGAGAGAGAAGCATCAGATCATCAGGGTCTTTCCTCACCAACGTCTGAAGATCAAGCCTCAGCCTTATTAGGCATGGGAGAACTTACGTTGGCGTTCATTCTCAGGACAGAAAAGCCTTAGAAACCTGATTTCTATTCCTCAGAAAGCTTTGCTTTTTACTAAACTTTTATTAGCACATTGAATTTGCAAATGCAAGGGAATAGTATGGGAAAAGTTTCTATTTTTAACAAAAGAAAGTAAAAACTTCTGAAGTAATGAAGTGCTCTGGGATTAAAAGTTTAATCTTCTTGAAAGAGTTTTGCTGCCTTATATACTCCCACACAATACATTTTACATACTTAGATTTTGCATGCATATATACATCTCTCTTCCAGAGTACAAAAATAAATTGATCCATGTTATAAACTTACTCTACATATGCATTTGTTTGCTTCACAGACATACGTGAGAAAGTTTGAGAAGACAAAAAACCATGCCAGCCAGGGACTAGGCCAGGAAGAAGGACAGAACTCGATGAGCGCTGCATGTTTTAGACAGTAATTCATCATCTATCTGCTAATTTTTAAAGAGAATTTTTTTGTTGACCTTTGTTTGTTGCTTTTGAATGAAGAGAACACAGTTTATCTTGAGCACTAGAGCAGTTGATCCAAAGGACAGTTTCCTTCTGGCAAGTCATTTATGTCCTGAGCTGAACCTTGGACCCTGTCTTTCCAAACGAAAGACTTTACGTGGCCGTGTCTAAACATCCATGGCAACGTCTTAAGTGCTTTTTAAAAGCCCATACCAGCAAGAAAGGTTCAAATCATCTCTTCAGCTTGAGAAACCCATTAACAACCAAGCATGCTTTATGACCAGTTCTTTAAGATGTTGTAATTGCATTGATTTCACCTTGCATAATAAAAAAGCCTTTCAAAGTTTTGTTCTAATGTTCACTAAATGCAACTACTAACGACTTGGTCCAGCTCAGAGTGCTCACACAATTTGCTTCACTGTATTTTTTCCCTAGTCTGGATCTCCTTTCTCACTTCCTATTCCAGCAACCTTGGCTTAGAAATAAAACCTTTGCGGGTAGAGAAGCAGCAATGAGAGTTTCACTGCCCATTCTCAATTTTTTCTCTGATAACTAATTTGAATGATTTGACAATCCTAGCAGTAAGCAAAGAAAAAAGCAGCTTGGTCTCTAATCAAAGCACACACAAAGCTCGACAACAAGAAGAACTTGCAGAAGAATCATGAAAGACCTACAGATCAGTTGCTGCTCACCCATTAGTAAATTTGGAAGGAGCAGGCAACTGGAGGAATAATTGCAAGCCCTCAGTGTCGCTTTTGGATGAGGTTCATGGAGTCTTATCTGTCTCATACAAAGCAGACCTTTAAATATCTTCAGACAAGCTTCTTTATCTCTCTACCTTTGTTTTCTAATCTAGCTGTTGGGAATAATGATTGTTATCGTTCTTTGAAGTCAGCTGGAGATCTACTCGTGAATAAGAATAGCAGCAAACTACTTTTTTGATGATTTTGCTCAAATTGATCTGAAAACTTTTCCCCTAAAAATGCACCTGGACAACCTCTGGAACCAATTCTGCCCCTTGGGTGGTGTACCAAATTCCAGCACAGTGCAAAGGTCAAGCTCACAGGTGGCATCGCCCAAGATCTTTCATTCCTGTGACCTCAAATTTTCTCACAAAAGCCACAAGTTTATGGGCAATGCTTATTGGGCGGCTTTTAGTAGACTGAAAGTCCTTGGGCAAGGACCTGTGGTCTCCTGTAGGTTAATAACAACACGAACCTGCCCAGCTCCATAGGGTTTATTGTCTAGCCACAAACTGCACTGTTCATATAGTCTGGGTCCTTAGAGTGGTTCTATGGCACACTCAAGGTTCTGAGGTTTATACAGAGCAAAGGTGCTCCTGTGTCACTCTGCACAGTGCCTAGCTATGGCACAGCCACCGGGCTCCCTCCAAAGGGTCTCAAGAACCACAGAATCACAGGATGGTTGAGGCTGGAAGGGACCTCCAGAGATCATCTAGTCCAACCTTTCCGCTCCAGCAGGGACACCCAGAACACGGGGCAGCATCCAGGCGGGTTTGGAAGACCTCCAGAGAAGAAAACTCCACAGCCTCCCTGGGCAGCCTGTGCCAGGGCTCTGTCACCCTCACAGGAAAGAAGTTCCTCCTCACCTGGAGATGGAACTGCCTGTGTTTCAACTTATATCCATTGCCCCTTGCCTGTCACTGGTCACCACTGAGAAGAGCTTAGCCCCTTCCTCCCTACATTTTCCCCTCATGTACTTATACGTGTTAATCAGATCCCCTCTCTGCCTTCCCCTCTCTAGGCTAAACAGGCCCAGCTCACTCAGTCTCTCCTCATGCGAGAGATGTTCCAGTCCCTTATTCATCTTTGTTGTGCTCCGCTGGACCCTCTCTAGAAGCTCCGCGTCCCTCTTACACTGGGGAGTCCAGAACTGCCCCCAATACTCCAGGTGCGGCCTCACCAGAGCTGAGTAGAGGGGCAGGATCCCCTCCCTCGGTTGGTATCACGTCAGCAGTGACTGGATGCAGTTCTGAAGAGCCACGGACTGAGATGAAACAAATGCAGCTTCTCCATGAAGTGAAGCCAATGGAAAGAGCACGGCATGGCTGAAGACAGCCTTTACTTAGGGCTGAAGAACCAACCACAAGCAGCCAGTGAGTAGCACCTGGGTCTGTCTCCATCATGATTAACACATGACTGAGACCATCTGAACAAGGCTATGAGCCTTCATTAAACACATGTGAATGTATTTATGCATCCCTGCACTGTACATTGGACGCATGGGAACATGTTTCACCACGACGCTTCCCAGGTCAACATCACAGCCCAAACAAGTTTAGAGAAGTAAACGGCAACTTCCTGCAATTGTCTGTTCCCACTCTAAAAATCTAAATCACTACCTAAATCTAAAGCACAACCTTAGTCATCTTTCCCCCAGGCTCTCTGACTAGCAAAGGGGAGGGGTGAAATTTCACCAGAAACAAAGAGGAAAAACATGTGTGAAATATAGATTAGTTTGTGCAGTCACTTTCTCGAAACAGCCTAAATCAAATTTTGAGAGCTAATGGGAAGGTTTCCCAAAGAAAACAGAGCCATTAAATCAGCCTTTTAATCAGTCGTAGCAGTTGAAAACAAACATATGCTAAGCAAACACCACACAAGATACATTCTCTTTCCAGTTAGGCTGAGATGGGCACGTGGAGGATAAACCAACCCTCAAGCCTAACTACTTGAGAATGGTCAACCTCCCATACAACCTCTCTGTGCTAGTGTGGTTCCTGGGGTGTCACTGGAGCTGCCTTGAATGTTTACTAAGAACGGGATGATCTAAAATAAATTGCCTGAATTAGATGCTGAATTAGCCAGCGGGACACATCACCTGGGCAAGTTTGCCAAGAAATAAGCTGGACCTGTCAAACGGCAAGCAGTTCCTAGTAAAGAGCTAGCCCTTGCAGCAGCCGAGGAGGCAGCACGGAGTGCAGAGGGAACCCTCATCCCTGGCTCCCGGAGGCGGTGTTCTCCTCCAAAGCCATGGGAAGGCCTATGCCAGCACTGCCACCGCGGGTGGCAGGGAGCAGCAGGAGAGCCAGGCTGTGGATACAGCTCCCAGGCACGTCAGGAGCCTGACACGGAACCCCCTCTAAAAGTCACTGTGTCTTGGGCCAGCACCACCAAACGTTGAAGGCGGCAGAAGATAACGATAGTGCTTGAAGGGACCAAAAGAGCAGAGCTTTTTTCCCTCAGATATTTAACTGCAGGAGCTAAGCCTGTTCTCTAACTTCCCATATTCACTGCGCTTCAGTCATCCTCAGGTCTTGCCTTACACAGGAGACTACAAGTATATATTTCTAAAATAAAGGCAACCAGATAAGCAAACTGTCAGGGCAAGAAGAACAAGCACTTCGTGTTGGATCTTTGAAGTTGCTGCTACCACACCCAACCTCTCCAAGAATGCACTTCCTGCATGTGTTTTGTTTTTCTGATAAAAATACAAAATGAGCAATAAATGTGGGAAATGTCCTCCTTTTTTCCATCCCCAGAAGCAGAACGCATTTCTTGTAAGTCTTAAATTGCCACCTTCCACAACTCCAGCCAAAGGAATAGTCCACAAAAATCAAAAAGCAACCCTTTCCTGAGGTTTGGCTTGCTTAGACAAACAAATCAGAAACATCCTGGGAACAAAGCTGCTCGAGTCTTAATATGTCTCCTTGGACCAAAGTCAGAGTTTCTTCTGTCTCCCTTCCAGCCAGGCAGATAAATGATGCCCCTGCATCTGCGTCAGTAAAAGCCACTCAGCAGTTTCCTAGCACCAGAGGTTTTCAGATAAACACTATTAGCCTTCTAAATATTTAATGTCACTTGCCCTTCAGTAAGAAAGACTCATCTCTAATAACTAGTTATATCACGCCAGATACACTAGATATCTTTCCAATATCACAGGAAAGAAAAACAAGCTGGTTATACTTGGACTAAACATTTTCTCTGTGCGTGTGCAAAGTCACCAACCAAGCTCTTGTGACAACAAAATTAGGTCATAGGCAAATTGACTAGTTCCAAGCACTCCAGCCTCCCCTCAGGAGTTTCCTGGCTTGGAGTGCCAGGAGCAGCCCTTCAAGGCACACAGGGAGGTGCAGCACAAGTGTCACCAACGGAGCGCAGCGAGTTAAAGGCCTCTCACCCCTTACCCTGGCAGCTCTCGCGTGCTCGAGCCTGGACCGGGTGTGCGCTCAGCCCATGGCACTTGACCCTGCATTGAGGGGCTCTGCGAAAAAAAATAACCCCCAGGAGCACTGCCGGGCACTCGAGTGAGCACCATCTCATTGGCAATTCCTTCTTCTGGGTTATCACCTTTTATAAGAAAGGGGAAATGGAGTGGAAACGCTGCTATCAGACTCCATCCTCCCTATCATGCTCCTTCCCCCTTCAGCACAATCTAGGCCCAAGGAGTTGTTCACATAAATGGGTACTGCTTCATCATCACATATCCCAACTAGAAATTTGACCTGGTTTTCCAGTCCCTTGCATTATTTCACATTCTTTCATCTGCTAAACTATTTATGGCCCCCTCAGCAGAAAAAGCTATTTTGGAGACTTCCAGGAACCAGCTGCTGCAAAGCCCAGGAGCAGACGAGAACATCTAGTGCTCCTCTCAGGAGCCCAGCTGACTGAAGGCGAGTTTGCCACATTTCCTTCTCACAAAAACTAATGCGGCAGTCAGACCCAAGAGCCATTAGAAACCAAACCGCTAGGAAGGTTCGGGTGAAGGGTACAGTCCCGCTCCGTGTGTCACGGTGACCGCTGGATGCCCCGGGGGAAGGACAGTGTATGATTGCACTTTACTGCCAAGCACCATCCCCGCACCCTTCAGGGGCAGCTGCCTCGTGCAGTCAGGCTCTTCAGTAACCCCACACAGGCCTTTCTTCCCACTGCCTGCCCAGCCCCTCCTTGAATCAACACCCTGCCCGCTTCTACCACATTCCTTGGCTCTCCCCAAACCTCCAGGTTTTATCCTGAGAGGAGCAATGATCAGTTAATCCCCTTGCAGTTTCTCTGGCCAGTCACAACCTTGCAGGGCTGTCGGCTCTGCTCTCAGTCACTGCATGTGCGGGCTGAGCCCTGACCCACTGCTGCAGGGAGGCTCTTCCCAACTCCAGGCTTGTCCCAAGCCCCAAACGCTCTCACACCATGGGATACAGCAGGGATATACCAGGAGATACAGGCCACGGTGAGCAATGCTTTTAAACAGCAACATAAACACATCTCTCCTCAGTTCCTTTCCTATGGAGTTAATAATGATTTAATTGCTGTTAAACAGTAAGCTGGTAAGATTTGACATGTGTGTCGTCGTCGCTCCTGAAAGTTCAGGTCAGTTCAGAGCCCATCTGTGCAAGGCCCTGGGCACAGTCTTACCCAAACTCAGAACATGATGCAGGCTTTCATCTCTGCCGAGCTGGCTGCTTGTACCCAAGCTGCAAGAATGGAGGCCAGAGACAAGGAACTCATCAGGAAACAAAGTTGTTAAAAAAAAAAAGTGCTTTTAAGTATACAGTGAAAACAAACCAGAACAAGAGACTCCTCTGTGAAAGGAACCAATTGTTTGCATGAGAACCTGCTATTTAGACAAATAATTGGATAGCACTTCCCCTTCTGCGGCACTGCTTTCAAGAACCCAGGCAAACCACCTGCCAAGTGCATGGCCTGACAGGCACAAGCACCAGCTACATGAAAAAGCCTCAGACAGGATAAGCACCAACGCTGCGATGGAAAGACAACCTCATTCCACCTTTGCAAATAAACCTTCAGCCTCACAACGCCACTCTTCAGTGCTGCCAGTAAGTGGTGATTATAGGACATAATGCCAGGCTAAAGCAAACTCTCAAACCTGATTTCATCAATATTTATAACACAGTAGCCACAAACAATTTTAATAAACATGTTTATTCAAACAAGTTACATGAGACCTTCCAAGAAATACATCATAACTAGGCCTCAGCATATCAGATTTTTCCACTTAGCTTGTCTACAAGACATACTTCAAAACAGTACAGACTAATTAAATGATTACAGAGGAGAACTGCTTGGGATGCAAGGGGAGTTGAAGAGCAAGAGATACCATAAAGAGAACATTACTGGATTACAGCTCACCATGAGTTTGTCTGAAAGCATCAGGAACTTTCCTGACAGAAGGCAAGTATACGACATCACTAGTAAACATTTTGCATTAACAGCCATAGTTATTAAAAAATTGAAAAATGTTAATTTCAAATATTACTCTGCTATCTGCTCTACCTATAAGGTAAAACCATAAATGGACTAACTCTGCTTAGGAGGTGAAGAAACACTGAGTCTCTGGAATTAACTAGAGCCCAACTCAGCAAACTACATATGCATGTAGTTAAGTCCTACTGACACTAGCGGGGCTTACACATATTTAAGTGTTACAGTGAACAAGAGATTTCAGCATGCATCTAGGGTTAAATACATGCTAAGTACTTTCACTGAATTGGCAGCATATTCTTCAAAGCATGACAGTTTTACACAGCCTAAGTCACTCCCTCAGTCTTTTGCCCCATCAAAAGAAAAGCCTGCACTGGGTACAACAGAAATGATATTGTCCCCCAAAGCAAGGCTTTTGGATGTATGAACAAGTCAGACAGCAAACAGTGTCAAAAAAAACAACCTTGATTATATCTTTGGTCTTCAGTCTTTCAAAAATCAGAATTCATACCATTTGCACCAGTACAAAATTCCACATATAACTGAAAAGTTCAAGATCAAGACACTCGTTTCTTTTTCAGTTCATTCTCCAAACTCTCCACAAATTCTATACAGCTGTACAATAATGCCAGTGACTGTACAATCCTGCACAAGATACTGGAAAAAAGCTACAAGGTATATAAATAAATCTTCAGCTTCAAAAATATTTGATTTCACCTGCACTTAGTATTTAAGTGCAAATAAAGAGCTCTACAACGTTATCATCTAATAGCTCTCTCTGAAAAGCCTTCCTGTAGCATTGTCTTTGTCCAGACGTCATTCATTTTGCTGTTTAATTCAGTTCTGCCACAGCAATGAAATCCAGGTATCCAGGCAAAGGTTCCACATACTTGGGAATGAAACATTCCCATCTGCTCAGAGCATATAGATTTTTTTCCTTATATAACCCACTATATGATAGTGAACACAATACTTTTGTTTCATAGAAACAACTAACATTTGCCCACACCAGGCAAATGGTCTATTTACAGATACATTAGGACTGCCTAACTGACAGTGAGTGTAAGAGGCTGAACTCCAAGAAACATGGAGCTTAAAACGGCGACACTCTCTGCTGAATCGCCTTCCCTTTTAGGATACGTCTCATCTAGAGAAAAGAGAGAGACAAGAGTTAAGCACTCATCACCCTGAAGTGCAGCCTATCTCAAGAGACATGAAATGCCTTGAGACACCAACTTGCACAGCTCTTTTAGCAAAGAGCAAGTTCTGAGTTCAGATGCACCAGAATTCATCTTTTTTTTCCTCCCATGATTAGAATGACTTGAAGGAAACAGAATTACTCAGTTACTTATCTTCTTACAGCTCTTCAGGAGCCATCCTTGTTATATGTTTATACAGGAATTTTTTTTTTTCACCTGAGATTCAGATCTAAGACATACTGCTAGTTATCAGAAGGGCCAGAGCATCACCACAGGCCATACTCAGACAACCTAGACATGGAAGGTCATCTCCTATATGCTGCAAGGTTACATATTAGTTTAATGATAAAAAAAGGTTCTGAGGTAGAAAAAAAGAGCTGATAAATGATTCCTGTAGTTTCACCTCTTTGTTTTTAATGTCAGGATTAGGCAGGATGCAAGAAAATCCTGAAAAATGGCATTTTTCCCAATCTTCTCTAAAAGCTACAACTCCAAGCCTAAAAACTTGGAGGGCCATAAGACTTGTTTATTGCTGGAGGGAGGGAGTGTAGGGTTTGTTCTGCAGGCTGAGGTAGGGGTGGTGGGGGAGAGTGTTGTTGCTTGCCATTGTTTTTTACCTGTTCTCCTACAAGGCCATCGGGAACCAGATGAACTGGCTGCTCATTCTCCAAGTTTCTGGCACTTGGATCAGCTCCCTTGCGCATCAGCAGGCGAACAGCATCCAGCTGACTGACGCGATACTGCAGGCTGGCAGCCACGTGCAGCGCTGTGTTGCCGTTGTAAGCCTACGGGAGACGGATACCATGAAGGAGAGGGAGGCACGGGGGTCTCAGGGCACTCACTGCCACACATGCACAAGCCTGGATTATTTCTGCAGCCCACAGCGTCACCATACCTTTGCATTGACAAAGGAGAGACAGTTGGGTAGCTCCAGGAAGAGACGGATGAGCTCCAGGTTTGCTTCTTCTGCTGCTAGATGGAGAGCTGTGCGGCCACTTTTACGATCCTGTGGAGAAATGAAGCTTAGCATCTTCTGCAGGTGCTCCACCTACCCGGGGTGAAGGCACAGACCAGTAAAATAGGAGCTCATAAGGAGCTCTTGTGTACAAAACATTTACTGAACATATCTGCACTTTCATTCATCTAGAGCCAATCGGACCGTTCTGTTGTTGAGAATGAGTGAACAATGGATGGTCTCACTTAGCAGTATGGAACACAGCCAAGGTATAAAATAAAATGTCAAGTAAAGTCTGGTCCAGCACAGGTCTAATTGAACTGAGAAGTGGTATTTGATTTGAGTGCACTGTTATAGAGCAGGCTATAATCACTATTACTGCTAATATCTCAAAGTGCTTCCAGTGATTTCCTTAAGACAGAATCAACTGCAACCAGCATACCACTACTATTAATCAAGAAATTCATCTGTCATCTCCTTCCCCCCAACCCGATTCATTTGCACTGGCAGTATTTCATTGTTCTGAATAAGTGGAGCATTCTCATTTCACTTGGATAAATTGAGCTATCTAGCACTTAAAGCTTTCAAATTAATCTGCTTCTTTTGTAATAAAAAGGAAGAGACATGGGGCTGGAGAAAGGGACATGGTCAGCTCTTTACACAAAGCTGTGCCTTGACTTACTTTTGCTTCAACCGAGGCTCCCATCTGTATTAGAGTCTTGATGGTTTCTACCAAGCTTTTGTTTCTCAGCAGGAGCTCCTGAACCTCTGGCGAGTGAGGTGGTTGACAGTTTTGCAGCTCATGCAGCACAGCATTATGTGCCAGCACAGCACAATGCAATGCTGTCAAACCTAAAGATCAGAAGTAATCATTAATGATGAGTGCAGAACTAATTGCCCGGCTGCCTGTTGTTAAAGGACCACTAAAGGGGTTTCCTCCCCCTGCCAAAACCAGATATGGCTCCACACTTCTAACTAATAATGTCTGCTCTAAAATAGCTCAGAATTTGGGTTGTCAGTCACTGGAGAAGCTTAGTAATGCACGGTGAGATTCCAGCCAGTAGATAACAAAACACCCAAGTATGTTAAAGTTTGTCTAAAACACACGTTAGAAAGAGGTTTTCCTTTACATGGAAAAGAGGTTAAATTCAAACAACTCTGTGCCAGAGATTCTGTATCCACTGGTAGATCTTTGGTGCTTCGAAATGTTAAACAGTGGTCCATTATGACCAATACTCCCCATTATAAACATAGCAATTGCTAACACAAGAGAAGAAAAGGTCCCGACAGGCAGAGACCAACCTTTTTTATCTGATAAATACGCCACTTGTAATTTAATTTCAACTGTAATTGCAAATTGGCAAGACATACTCCATTTTATTGCTTCTCACCTAGGATAACATTCATGAGCAGCCATAAAACATTATAACATCCAGTAACTCTGTAAATTATAAACTTGGCTACTCACCATCGTAGTTTGTTGCCTCAAGGTCCACATACTGATTGCTTCCCATGGCTCCCTTTTGAATGGCCTGCAAGAGGGAGAGCAGATGGGCATTGATATGTAGGCCAACCATGTATCACTTCCTCAAGCCTGTGTCAAGTCTTGATTATTTTTCTTTTAAAATATTGCATGATCCACCAAATTAACACAAAATGTTAGCAAGAATCTTAAACTCAGTACCACTTGAAGCCATCACATGGATCCCTAGACAGTTTTCAAGGCCACACAGAAGGAAAGATATGGGGAGGAGTTGAGTTTTCCAAGACAACTAATACAAGTTTAACCGTTATGGGTAGGGAACAGCTACACGATCCCTCTGATCCTCACCTGAAGGACCTGGGCATGCCCCTTCTCGGCACAGACATGCAAGGGCGTCCTACCCCAACAGTCTGTGGTGTTGACTTGAGCCCCCAAGCTAACCAAGTCCTGCACAATGAGATGCTGATTGGCAGCCACAGCCACCTGGAAGGCACTCTGTAAACATGAAAAAAACAAGCCATGAGTCATCTGATCTCTAACAGGAAACAGCACCTAACACAAACAAAAATCCTAGCTGCACGGCACTATTTAAGCAGTGATTACTAATACCAGGAAGCCAGGACAAATAAAATTGAGCATAGTTTTACTAGCTCAAAGTGATCCCCCCGCAAAAGTATTAACAGCTCAAGGATAACACTAGAACATGGGCTAAATCTCTGGGTTAGTATTAAGAAGGCATTTGGCTGCACTTTCCTCAAGGTTCACAGAGTGGGTGCCCGAGCTCACCTGGCCGTTGTGCTCTTTAACATCCAGCATGTGCAGGGCAGCCATCTTCCTGGCGAGGACGTAGGAGAGCGCCCGCCGGCCCTGGGCAACAGCGATGTGAAGGAAGCTGCACGGAGGGAGGCAAGTGGTTATTGCAGTTATTGTACGAGCAGGGGCTCAAGGAGAGATGCAGAGGTGCATTATGCAAGGGCAGTTACGCTGCCAGCTTCAGACACCTCCTTCTGGTGACTAAGATGAGAAAACAGGCACATTCTTCCCAAGGCAATTTAAAGCATCTAAATTAGAATCTTTTTTTCCTCTCCGTTTACTAGATAAAAATCTAACAGTAAGTGCCTGAAATTAGATGGCACAAATACCTTATCTACTAAATGTGCTGCAACGATGTGCATCCCAGCTTGTCAGCAGGACCGTGCATTTCATTCGATTACAGAAGCTAATGCACTCAAAACAAGACATGGTAACAAACAGCTTGCGATACAACCCAATGCTCCACTGGAAGCTGCACAGGAATATCCCAAGTTCCCACTTCAGAAACACTGAAACAAACAGTACTCACGTGTCTCCATCCGCATCTTTTGCGAGGAACTGATCTTGAGAGATACTGGCCAGCTTGTTCTCCTCCTGCTCCACTTGCCACTGAAAGAAGGACTTGCCCAGCTGGGCTGTGCTTCTGGCAGAGTTCTGGTGCGTTAGGGAGACATTCAGAGCAGTCAGAGAGATACTGCGTTCGAGACCACCACAGATGTTGCTGGGAACCAAGCTGAAGTTGGGAGGGTGTGCGTTGGCATCAGCCTGCAGGTGAGCACTGCTCAGGGGCTGCAGGGCCGGGGAGATGTTCTCCGAGCCTTCGGAATCATTCAGGAGAGAGGAGAAGCTTTGTGAGGCACAGAACTGCAGCTCGGGGCTCTCAAAGGTGTTCTGCTGGTAGCTTGGGGACTGCTCACTGGCAGAGAAGGGCCTGTACTCCAGGGAGGCATCCGAAGGGAAATTCTGTGACAAATCCTGGCTCTGTGACGCAGGAAACTGGTAATGCTGTGGAGGATCAAGCAGGTGCTGGGAGGGCTGCTCTTGGAACGGCTGGTACTTCTGGGATGGGGAGAAGGCCTGTGGGCCCGGGCTGTCCTGGTATTGCTCCCTGGGTGAGGAGTTGTGGCTAGAGACAGGGTGCAGCCAGCTGACCTGCACAGTGTTCAGAGAAACAGGGCTCGACTCATTCTTGATGTTTATGATGTTCTGAAGCAGATCAGAATTGCTGTCAAGCTTCGGCTCGTTTTTATGAGTCTCCTCCATGCTGTCCATAGAAGTGGGTGTCTGCGGTGGTGTCTGCCAAAAAAATGAAAAAAACCCCAAGAATTTAGATATTGTTTCTGGTTACACAAAGCAAGCAAAAATAAAGCCACAGTAAAATGAAAAAGTTTACCAGGAGGTGTGGATGAACGGTAGCTTGGCGTTTGTAAGAAGATCCATCAGAAAGGTGCTCAGAAGCCTTTCTTTTGCCACTGTGGCCAAGTATATTCTTGAGCTCTGCTAAAAAAAATGAATTTGGTATGAGTTTTGATGTTACTCTTACAACCTACTTTTAAGGTATTGATGGGGAGGACATTTACAAAGGGTTTTGTACCTGTGTACTGTTCGTAATTCACCAATCCTCCTTGTGTCTATTGAAAAAATAAAAATTATTCCATTATTACAATGTTAATTCAGGAATAAGAAAACAAAAGCAGAAGTTTACTTCTATAAACATAGAATATACCTTAGAATAATATACAGTAGAATATACCTTAGAATTCTAAATACATTTTTTAAACCTTAATTAAAAGCAATTGCATTGAAGTTGGAAAAAAAAGAAAGAGTTTTCTAGAACTTAAATGGAAGCCACCATTTTCTTAATGCTTTGAGACATTTCTTACAAGATCACAGAAGTAGAATAATCTGGAAACAAGACCCTGCTCCTTAGTAAAGTCTAGGGATTTGATCTAAGTAAGCCTGCATTTTTTCTCCTCCTTCAGTACCTTTTCTTCAGCACTCTTCTGTATCAAAGCCACCTCCTGCCCCAAGCAAGACTTATCTAAGAAATTCATTCATTCACAAAAGACTACTCTAACAAATCTCCCTCTTGGAACTTCCCAGCTTTTCCTCATATTTTCTGCTCCACCACCACACTGCATAACCCCACACAGCATGGAGAAATGCAACAGTATAACAAGCTCTTAAGCAGTTCTTTGAAGAAGTTCCCTACTCTTGTAATGAATGACCTCACACGGGTCAACAGGGAGTTTTCAGTGTTTCACAATACCAACACATCTATCTGAACTCCCTCTGGAAAAATAAAGCTGAGCAAGAACATTGCTAACTGTCTCCCCCTCCCACAGCAAACTCTTACTAATTTCTTTCTGGCTCCTTTTCCATTGTGTATTGGAAAGGAAAAATAGTAACTCCATCCACATCAGATAATATTAAAAATGAGTTTACTGTTTTATCACATGCCTTCTTTGCCAACCTGAGGAATCATTAAACCCAATTATGTCAGTGCTGAAAAATGTTCATTACCTTGCATTCATCAGTAGCAGAGCCCGAGGACATCTGTTTGCTGCTTCTGAAGTGCAGCAGCAGCTCTTTCACCGAGTTCTTCACACGGACCCCCTGGAAAGGTCCTCTGTGCTGCTTTCCTCCCCCCATGTGTTGATCAACTGCTGAGACATGCAACAAAGTAGACACTTAAGCCATCAATACATTTTCCATTAGAAAAAGTCATAAAAAGCTTGCAGAAAAGAAACCTAGAGCCTTGCTTTCAACTGAGAGGAGAGAATCCCCTCGAAACAAGACAACAACCCAAAGAAATCCCTCGCCCATTTCAGAAGTGTGCAACTTCCTCCCATTTACTGAGTCTGGAATCTCCCCTGCCTGGCTCTTGTGGGTGAAGGGCTGGAAATATCCAACCAGCTCGGCATTCACATTGATGCTTGAAGAACACCACATGGGTGAGCTGCTTTTGCCTAACACTGAGATAATACTGTAAATTACTCTTGGTTTTGATGTCCATGCTGGATGGTCCTGTCCTTTCAGACCCTGCTCATTTCAAAGCTCGAGCCCAACACTCCCCCAAGTGACCTCTGCTGTTTCATAACTTCTCTGAGATCAGGTCCATTTTGAGGCTTTAAAAAAAGAGAAGTGAAAGACCGGAAGCCATGACTTCACGCACACAACTTGAGCCAAGTAAGATGACTCAAGAAGGAAAGTACAAGGTTTAGCAGATAAATATTAGATGCACAACCACACACAACACTGGCGTTATGCATATATAGATACACACACATACTCAAATCTGAAAAGAGAAGAAAAACAGAATAAACTTCAGAAAATTTCAAAATGTGACAGGTCAGAGACCAAGTTCCAAATTACAGAGGGTTTTGATTTAAAAATGATAAAAAATAATGAAAAAGTAAACAACCTCTCCGGGGGATTCCTCGCACCTCACCACAGCCAGAGCCTCATTAGGGGGGCTACGATGCAAAGAGGATTTGGATGCAGAAACAGAGATCACCCCCTTCACAGAAAGCCTCTTGGGGACCTCATTTTAAGAAACGAGTTGTTTTTGGCGAAGAAAAGCCTCACAGTGGGGGGGGGAGGGGGGAAAGCCTTACAGTAAGGCAAGTCGACGAGGGGACGGGGAAGCCCCTCGGGATGGGGAGGGGGCCGTGTCGGGAGCCAAAGCACCGGTCGCGCCAACACGGGCTGGGGCCACGCCGTACCTTGGATGGCGGCGCGGGCGGCGCCCCGGGCGTCCCTGCGGCCGCCGCCGCCGCGGCTGCTCACCGAGAGGTCCGAGTCGGAGCCCGGCGAGCCCGGCGCCGAGTGCGCGGGCGAGCAGCTGCCCTCGCTCGAGTGCGGCGAGGCGCCGTAGAAGTAGGCGAGGTTGATGGGGCTGCTGAGGGCGCCGCCGTCGCCGCCGTCG
>VZSG01000510.1:303095-321637 GCA_013398315.1 Nothoprocta pentlandii | reverse complement strand
CCGATGGATTTTTGAGCCACTATCTTCTTGTAACTTTTTGTTTCCTTTTTACCAAAACAAGTGCAGGAATGAGGTATGGCAGAAGAAAATACAATAGTAACGTAGGCACAAGGACACAAATTATACAGGTGGTGCAGAAACAGAAGCAAAGATCAGAAGGAAAGAAAGAGCTGGGCCCAGAAGAGCTGCCTTGCCCGTGGCAAGGGATGATTCCCTGGGAGGAGCTGAGTCGGGCAGAGAAATGGGGCAGGTGGCTCTGGGGAGTCTGAGTCACGGCCCTGGGAAAGTGATGGGGCAGGAGGTGGGGGAATGAGCTGAGTGCAGGATGGCAATGGGAAGAGAAGAAAGAGAGGGGGGGGAAGAATGAAAAAAAAAGAAGAGTGAACTCTGTAGGGCTCTTCTGCTCTTTAGTCTGGGCTCTTTTAGGGGGAATGTAGGGAGGAAGGGGCCGAGCTCTTCTCAGTGGTGGCCAGTGACAGGACAAGGCGCAGTGGGTGTAAGTTGAAACCCAGGCAGTTCCATCTCCAGGTGAGGAGGAACTTCTTCCCTGTGAGGGTGACAGAGGCCTGGCACAGGCCGCCCAGAAACCGATCAACCAATTTCACCCCTCCATGACAGAGAGGCTGTGGAGGCTCCTTCTCTGGAGACCTTCCAAACCCGCCTGGATGCCGCCCTGTGCCCCGGGTGTCCCTACTGGAGCAGGGGGGCTGGACTAGATGATCTCTAGCGATTCCTTCCAACCTCAGCCACTCCGTGATTCTATGATTCTGTCCTGCCTCTCAGGGAGCTGCCAACGGCACATCCTGCTCTGAAGCGGTTGCGGGAGCCCCTGCTCGGGTGACTGGTCCCGGTCGTCGCAGCCTCCCTGCGGTGGAAGATCCCGCAGACGGAGAGGGGAGGCCGGTGCCGAGCTGAGGCCCAGCAGCGGGTGCGGAGGCCTCAGCCTGAGGCCAGGGGGCAAGAAGCACTCGTGTGTTTTCAGGGCTGCAAGACAGAGCGTAACAAGCAGAGGGGCAAGACAAAATCCTCAGCGGGTGGCTGGAGCAGGAGGTACTGCCGCCCAGGCTATGGAATTGCTTTCAGATCACACAGCCTGCTGTATATTCCCCATTCCAAGGAGAAATGACTTGAGGTGGGGTTTTCTGTCCTGATAAACCCCAGTCCTCAGGAGCCCTTGTGACTTCCAAATAAAAAACAAGCAGGTAGAACACGGCTGGCAAAGAAACCATCCTGGGCAGGGCAGTCCGGGCCTGCTGCAGTTAAACCCCCCGTATTATCAACCAGAGATCCTTCTACAAGGAGCTCCCAGCAGGAGACACTTGCCCAGCGCTGCTCACGCCGCTCACTTCCAGAACACAGCAGCTCGGAGGGCGAAGGCAGCCCTGGCCAGGGGCAGCCGGGAGCCTGTTGCTCCTCGTGGCTGTGTCATTCCTGGGAGTTGCTCCCTTCCAGAGCCTCACCCCTCTTCTCCTGGCCGCATTCACCAGCTTTCCCCAGGGGTTCACTGCATGTGGGGCGAGAGGCGCCTGCTTCTGCCTTCACCTGGGCCTAGCTACGTGCTTGCTTTGCACCTGGGGCTCACGCTGAGTAACTCAAATCCCGCTAGTTCTTTAGCATGTCCAAGAAATCCCGCTCTGTTCTGCCCCAGGCAGAGACCCTCGTGTACAACTGAGGGCAAGAAAATCACAAAACCAATCGACCAATTTCACCCCCTCCAAGGCAGAGAACATGCCCACAAGAGGATAGCGACGCCAGCAGGGGAAGAGGACGGAGACCGAGCAGGATTCCAGGCAGTCATGGTGCAGGGAGCAGCTGCGTTAACATCAGAGTTCAGATTGGTGTGACCAGCACCCAAGCTAGCACTTCAGGACAGCCTCAAATACCCAGATGAAGAAGAATTTATAAAGAAAGAAAGAAAGAAATGTTGCCCATGAGCTTAAATCCACGGGTCCTGTAGTGGCTAAGGCGACGGCCCAAGGCTTCTCCAGGGGTTCCCAACTCGGTGGAAACCCCTGCGGGTGAGGGCGGTTTGAGGCTTTCTGATGAGTCAGCCCCAGAGGGAAGGAGGGCGGCAGGAAAGGCAGCGCCGGGGCCGGGGCTCGCGCCCGTCGCTGCCCTCTGAACACGCAGCAGCGTCAGGGAAAGATAAAGGAAGAAAATCTCAACCGGGCGATTCTCATCGCTGAGACCCCGCGGTGCTTCCGCGCCGCGGACGGCGCGCGATGCAAGAGTTAGGTAAAAGGGAGGGAAATACGACACACTTCTAAGCAACCGTAAAAGCAGGGAGGGAAGTGTGTGGGCTTAGATGAACGAGATACACAGAGACTGCATCAGAGGAAACCGCGCTCATGAGAGCGCACAAACTTGCCCGCTGCATCAGGAACTTTTTATTCTTCGAGCATTTTGGCAATTTTTTTTTTTTTCTCATCACACATCAGAAAATACATGAGACCCCTCATGTATTGTAAGCGCTTCCATAACATTCCTATATCAATAGGGAACGAAAAATTAACAACTTTGAAAATAAATTATTTTTCTAACATACACAGAGTATTTCACTGCTACTAACAGATGTCAGAATCTTCCAGGCAGCTTAAACACTTGTAAGAGTGCAAAATGAAGCACCAAGTGACCTGGACTTAGCAAATAAGGACTTTATAAATTAAATATGCATTTGTGACTTAACCTTTTTGCTGTACTTAAACTATCGTGAGTGCAAAAACATTTTAAGAAACCCTTCTGCAACTAAAGAGAGCCCCAATACCCTCAGCCCTCCCAGGAGACAAGTTCAGATCTTCAGTTTTGTCACACAGGCAAATGAAGGTGTCCCCTGTAACACATAAGGCCGCACACAGAGCCTTCTAGTTGGTTCAAGTTTCCATTTTTAAAACACTTCCCCGTAACAATTAACATATATTGAATCCCATAAACCAAAGGATGCAATTGCGCAGAAAGGATGGAATGAGAAACATTTGAAAAAAAAAATTTAAATGGCAGTTTCCAATTTTTAGCTTCTCTTTTCCTGAACAATTAAACAAACATTTTCACTAATAAACTTGCCCAACACAACAGAAAGTTTCTCAAAATGATCATGAGCTTCAAAATCACTGTGCAGTGTCATTGAACAGATTACACTTCACATCAACCCTTCATAAATTGCTCTGCAATCTTCTGATGGACACCAGAAAATATAAATCCCAGCAAAAAGACTTGGAAGTGAGCTGGGGATTTAATAATAATAATAATAATAATAATTAATAAATAAGAAAAGGCAGGCGGGTTCTTGCTCCTGCAAGGTTAAGGATCAAAAGGCTCCGGGTGGGAATGCAAGTATCACATAAAAATTCTTCTCCTCAACTGAAGAAAACAGAAAGAAATAGAAAAAAAGGCATCGAAAGTCTTGTGACAGAGATGACTTCACACGTGAAGGAAGACACCTGAGAACCCAGAAATCCCCTTCCAACCCTGTTTCAGATTAATCAACTTGAAAAAAAAAAACAGCAGCTTAACCTACGTCCCCATTAAATCCATTTAGAAGCTTAAAAGCTTGAAGACAGCAAGTGATTTTTAAGTGTATTATTGCTTGTGACTCCGTTGCTACGCACGGTGGATAGGCAACCGGTGCAGCCCGTGACAGGAGGAGATGAAGGGAAACAAAACCACGTCTGCAGCTGCACTGAATTTTAACATTAATAATGTTAAAATTAGATACTCCCCTTTAGATACTCCCCTTCTCCTTCCTATTTCTGAGTCCAAAAGAAATTAAAATATTGGTCTTCATTCCAAATTAACTGGCAATTTCCCTCAAGTTCTTGACCTAAAACTTAATCTGTTATTAAAAAGAATTAACCTGGTTAATCTAAAAGAGATTCTACCACAAGGTGATTAGACATTGCTGTGAAGAGCAATCCAATTTCTTCCTCCCTTCATCATCAACACATCTGGAGATTTCTTCCTACCTATTTACTCTTGATTATTAAGATCTATAAGGAGTCGCTGCTGAGGAACAGTAGTGAGCACTGCAGCTCTCAGCCCATGGCACACGCACGCTCGATACGGCTTTATGAGGGAAACCGAAGGGCTAGTCCACAAATTAAGTAGTTTCCTTCACAGTCTGAGCTTGAGGAGCCTCCCGTTTAATAAAGTTATTTGCACAGATTTGTTATGCAGGATGAAAGCCTGACGGTCTGCCCATTACAAAGGGCACGCTTGGAAAACATGAAAGGTCGTTTTGCATTATAGTGGTTCCTGGTACCTCCTCAGCCCTGAATTGGTGCGGTCTCTTCTTAGCAGAGCATCAATTCCCATTAGCACATTAAAGAAAGAAAAACTTACCTAAAGCTACTTATATAGTAGCTTATATGGCCGCTTTGCAAGGCAGTTGTCAGAAATAACTGGCAAATTCTAACAGTGCTCTGGAAAGACAAGATGAGTGTATACATCTCCTCTTGTCACTTCTAAACTTCTTAAACTTACTGAGTTTATACACAGGTGCTACTGACTTTGAGAGGCTAAAAGCAGTGACATTTGAGAACAGTTCTCAGCTGTCCTTCAAAATGAACAAAGAGCGGAAGACCCTGCAGCTGGCAGCACGAGTTGCCTTGAGGCTCTACCAATAAGAGCACAATCTTCCTGAATGCAGCACAAAATGCAGCAAACCTTTCTCGGACGATGAATCTCAGCAACTTCACTGCGTGCAGCCCACCAGGTTATCTCAGTGTATCTATAATTTTCATGTTCTCAGTTTGCTCTGAAGACTGCCTTTCGCACCCTCTTTAGGCACGATAAGCTTCTTGGGAAGGACTCCACTGCTGGCTTGACACGCGTTTTAGCAAAGCCTCTGGCCAAGACGACCTTTGGCTGGAGCGGGCTCAGAAACAGGACAGTGCTGGATGCCTCTACTTTGCTTTTTTTGGCAGGCTGATTTCAATCAAATCACTAAACCAAAGTGCAACAAACTAAAACTAGACAGAGCTTCAATCAAATTAGCAGCAGAAAGCACCACTCCAAGAGGCTGCAAAGCCTCCAACTTTAACTCTAGCCAAACATCTACCAAGCATCTATATGGAGGATGACACTGGACGTTCAATTTTTGGGTGAGTTTTTCAACTCCTTGTACTGGTAACACTGATGAATGAGTGCTAAAAGAAGAGCCAAATACCATGGAAGGGATGCAGAGGCTGTGGCAGGACCGAGGCGTCAGGTCCTGTTACTCATTCCTGAAAGCCAAGCACGAGCCTTCAAGCAGCAGCACGAGAGGCGGCTGCCCCGCTTTGCCGCAGCGGGACAGGGCAGGCTCACCTGACAGAGCAAACATTGTCATTAGCAAGTACCTCAAGCTCGGAGCAGCCACATCTGCTGCTGTTTTTATTCCAACTTCCCGAAGCTCCTGAGATGGCCTCTTGGCTGCAATAGTCGCACACGCGTTTCTCCATCACAGAGCGAGAAGCAGACGGCATCAAAGCTCCAAGGAGGTGCCAGTAGTGCAGGAACCCCAATAAAGTGCTGGCAATTTGTGCTTTTAGCAGCTACACGGGAACACCCAGGGTGCCCGACTGGCGTGCTATGAAATGAAATCCCAACAGCCACCCTTGACAGCTTGATAAGCGTTACAGGTGTTTTAGCTGTGCTCCCTTTATTGGTACTAGCAGCTTTAGGACACCCACTTCAGCCTTCTTGTTAGGGCCTCGATACAGCAGCGGTCACGGCACCCTGCGCCTCCCTGGCTGACGTACGCCGGGAGGACACGTCTCTCCAACCCGGGAATGGGGGAGGAGGGCTGCCCCCCAGCACCCTCTTTCCCAGGATTCACATACCTCTGAGCAGCAAGAATCAGCATTGTATGGATTAGGCAGGCAGTGCTGGCAGCCAGTGATGCCAACAAGCCACATGCTTTCCTATCCAACTTTCAATCTGAGGAGCTGACTAACAATTTCAGACACAAATGATATGGTTGAAAGGAACCAACCTGGCAGGATGATGTGGCCTGAACAGCCAGCTCCACTGTCCTCGAGAGCTCCCAGCGCGAAGGGCGGCCGGACACTCCACCCAGCAGCAGTGCCCAGGGTCCCCCCACACCACCCAGCACTGCTCACTAGCCCTGCCAAGCAGCAACCTGACCTCGGCTACAGTAGGACATGACAGCAGGGACACCTAATTGTGCTAAGTCTGTAGCGGGCATATGTAAGATAGAAACGCATCTATCTGATTCTTAACAATGATTTCATTTGGGTGCAAGTTATGGGGCAAGTGATGAGCCAGAGACATCTCCCAGGCATCCACAAAGTGCACAGCAATTCCTGAGAACATTTTCCTCATGACAGAGTCGAGCTGATAGGAATACCAGTCACTGTTGAAGAGGCTCACTTCGGGCCCGAGCTCCTGAACATTGGCCGTCCTGATGACGATTACGGTCTTGGGGCTGCGATCCAGCAGCTGAATAACTGACCTACGGATGTTGCGCAGCCGCCGGATGTAGACTTCCACGGGGAAGGTGCTGAAGTGGGACCATATAGTTATGGCTATCACAGTGTTTCTGCCGCCCACGATGCCGTTGAGCTCGTTGGCGACGTAGCGCAGCTCGCTGCTGAACACCGTCGTGAAGCGGATGGGCGGCCCGTGGCAGCGGAACCGCAGCAGGATGTTGCGCTTCAGGTCCACCGCCATGAACGGGCCCACGTTCTTAGGGCTCCCCAGGTTAAATTCTACAAGATCTGAAAAAACACGAACACGTGTTAGCCTTCTCCCTTGTGCCACCTTGTATACTGTGCCCTGGCCTTAGGGCAACAGGAATGACAGACAAGGGAACCTCAGCGCAATCCTCAGCACCCCAGAATGAAAGGGAAGCGAGCGTCATGC
Organism: Nothoprocta pentlandii; assembly: GCA_013398315.1. Taxonomy (NCBI): domain Eukaryota; kingdom Metazoa; phylum Chordata; class Aves; order Tinamiformes; family Tinamidae; genus Nothoprocta; species Nothoprocta pentlandii. The sequence goes on along the minus strand of VZSG01000510.1, from coordinate 314,779 downwards.
ATGCGCTAGCTGCGTATTCCCGAGTGGAGCAGACGGGCACTAAAGTCTGCCAGGCTGCACACTTCAGCCTCGCCAGGAGGCCAATGCCCTTTATAGCTTCCCAGCTGTTTCTGTTTTCTCCTCTTTAAAAAAAAAAAAAAAGGAACTTTGAGAATAAGCACTCTCCGAATAAGTGCCCTTTGAATCCAGTGTTAATGGGATCCAGTGTAAAGCCTTTTGGTCAACTCTGGGACGCCATTAAAGTATCCTTAAGTTGTAAGGTAGATCTTATCAACATGTACAAATACCTGAGGGGAGAATGTAAGGAGGATGGGCTTCTCAGGGGTGGCCAGTGACAAGACAAGGGGTAATGTGCATAAACTTAAACATATGAAGTTCCATCTCCATGTGAGGAAGACTTTTCCTGTGATCCTGGGAGGGTGACAGAGCCCTGGCACAGGCTGCCCAGGGAGGTTGTGGAGTCTCCTTCTCTGGAGGTCTTCCAAATCCGCCTGGATGCCGCCCTGTGCCCCGTGCTCTGGGTGGCCCTGCTGGAGCAGGGGGTTGGACTAGATGATCTCTGGAGGTCCCTTCCAACCTCAAGCATTCTGTGATTAACAATTCTCAAAAGTCTGTACTTCAACAAAACTATTGGCTGCAGGAAGGGAGAAGGAATGACACAGCAATGTCTAATTGACTACTGAAGCTCTATTATTTAAGGAAAATCTAAAAATAAGGGAAATGAAAAATGAGCCCCAAGCCAGGCCACAGTAAGAGAAGTCCATTACTCTCCTGCTCCAAGGCCACTGTGGCTTGGGGCTCCTCCCAGGCCTTTCCCAGGTGCCCTGTGCCACCTGGTGGCCACGTGCTGCTCATACGCAGCACTAACAGTAGGCTCCTTTGCAGGACAGTGTGTTTAGCCGAATTCTCCAGGAACGATGTGACCCTCCTTCCAGTGCAGGTGAGCAGGCACTTCCAGCGCTCATAAACACAAATGGCTGCCTTTGCACCAGCCCCTGTGACCCTGTTTGTCTTTCATCTTCCTTTATTTTGCCATTAGCATTCAAATGACCAGCTCTGTATCTGATGGGAGAATATAGCTTTGCAAAAGACAAGAACAAAACTAAATAAAAAAAAAATAACCTGGAACAAATGCTGTCAGATATTCAAACCACTGCCTTATTGTGGAGTCTCCAAACAAGTGGATTACTTTTCCTTGCAAGCACTTCGTAATATCCTCCGACTCGTTGAAATGATGGATCCTGTGTGCTCTGGGCCTCCACTGGTCTTGATAATAATAACCGGAAGGGGAAACATTGGGATCTTCAGCTATGTCCCTAGCACTTGAATCTAGAAGAGGAAAATTCTTTTAAGTTAACGTACAACAACAGAAAGAGCCTCCACAACCTTCATGGTCACATAACCAGAGATGCCTATATATCTTCCATAACTTAAAACAAATTAGTGTATACCACATATATATGGCATATATACACCATACTATACAGTTTAAAAAGCTCAAAGCACCACACTACGTTTCTATACATCCCAAATACCATTTTTTCTCCTGTTGCTGCAGCAAAACTTGCAGTTATTGACAGAGCTGCCTGAGCACTTACAGTTTAAGTTAATTGTTCTGACAACAACAACAAGAACAGTAAAAATAGACACCTGCTGTTTTTCACACTTTAGACAGAAGAGCTCAGTCTTGGGTACAGAAGGTGCAGGGGGACACGGGCTGGAAGAGCAGCAGAGAATATAAACCTTCCAGGAGGCAGAGGATGCCACAACCCCCAAGTGAGACTGTTCTTGAGCCGACAACAAGTACTCGGAGCGCATCCAAAGGAGGCAACGAAGCTTCCCTATGAGGAGCGGCTGAGGGAGCCGTGGTTATTCAGTCTGGAGAAGAGGAGACTCCAGGGGGACCTTATCGCTCTCTACAGCTACCTGAAAGGAGGCTGTAGTGAGGTAGGGGTCAGTCTCTTCTCCAGAATAGCTACAGGTAGGACAGGAGGAATTGGCCTCAAGTTGCGCCGGGGAGGTCCAGGATTCCAATTCTTCCATGTTAGGAAGAATTTCTGCACGGTAAGAGTTGTGAAGCATTGGATTGCTCCTTGGTGGAGTCCCTGTTCCTGTTCAAGAAATATATAGAGGAGGGACTTGGGGACAACGTTTAGCGGGCATGGTGGGGATGGGTTTACAGTTGGACTTGATCTTGAAGGTCTTTTTTCCAACCATAATGATTCTGTGATTCTAGCTGCAGTCTCCTCTCTGCCAAAGTGCACGTCTTCCCTCTAGTGGCCAAAAACAAAGAAGAAAATCCCACCACTGGAACAATACACACTGATGCTCCTCACGTGCAGCAAGAATGAAGTCGAACTGTAAGGAGCCCCAACCTAGGAAGTGCCAGAGCTACAGCTACCATGCAGCATTTCACACCTGCCCCTTGCAGGGGTGAGCTCTGGCAGCCTCCGCTTCCATAGATTCCACCTCCATCCAGTTCAGCTCTTAGCTACCTTAGAATGGCAACTACCTATTAAGAACAGTCCCTGACACTCCCAACTGGCAGCTTTTTGGAAAGAATGGTTCTACGCAATGTTCTCTTATGTCCTACACCAGTAGGACACTTAGCCTTGGTTGTATTTCATGAGGACACTGTGAAAACTAGGTAAACACTAATGTTGTGTTTGGGTTGCTCAAACAATATACCCAGGAGTCGCACAGAAAAAAAGTCTTTAGAAAATAAGCAATTTTATTTTCAGATAATCATTTAAATAGCACGATGCAAATAAGGTGCCAACAAAAAAACAGTGAAGCTTGGCTATCCAATCTGGATGAAACAGGAATGGGAAAAATCCCAGTATGTGATTATTGACTAATTCATAATGCACAGCTTCAAGTCCGTTGTTTTTTTTAAGTTTTGATGTAAAGAGCGTGGTTTATTTACCTCCGCTCAATTGATTCTTGGATTAGATGTATACAGATATAAAATTAAAATAATTTTTTTGAGCCTCTCAGTAAACCTAATGCAAACATCTCAGTTCTCTCTTCAGTATCTTCAAAAGTTGTTACTTCTTTCAGATTTTAGGTAAAACCTCCGACCTGAATAATTGCCATCCAAAAATAAAAGTAGAAGCTTGTATTTCAGGAAAGGTATTGGTTAAAAAGCAGGCTATGATATGGCAGGAGGGAGGAAAAGATCATTTTGACTCTTTTAAAAATAGGCTTCATTACATTTCCGCTGAAACAGAAATGTATTTGCAACAAATCAAATGGCAAAGCAATTAATTTAACTGTGCATCAGTCCTAAGAAATCCAAACATTCACGATCATTACTCCATGGTATTAAGTTCATTCTATAAAGACTGCTCTGTTGGAAGGAATTTCCCTGAGGAACATTGTGCCTGCCTTATCAACACTTTTGATCCAACATTAGCCCTCATGATTTGCAAGCAGGCATCACTCTTGTCACCAAAACAGATGGGCAATCCCCTTCTGTTAAATCTCAAATTTGCATCAGTTTCCAAGAGGAAATAAAGGCTGAGCTTTTTTGTACAACAACAAATCTCATCTAAAGTGTCTGGAGACAGAGCGGAGAATGTTGCTGACCTAGTAACAGCACTCTACTCTTTAGTGTCTATGATACCAGAACTAGAAGTATGAAATGCTGTAGGTTTTTTTTATTTATTTATTATGATTATTGCTCAGGTCAAGAACTACACCTTTAACATTTCCTCCCCCTTACAGGAAAACACTGAAAAGCTCTCTATTAGGTAGGAATTCTCTGTGTATCACAGTTTTTGCAGTCTTTTTTTTTAGGGGTATGAAACTATTAAGTTTAGGTTCACAGCTGCAGCTAACACAGTGTAAAAGGATAGTAATACTTACAGGCATCAAAAACTATTTCGCAAAAATCTTAGCAAGAAAAAGGAAGATAAAACAAAACCTCAAAGCTCATTTTGAAAGTATGCTGAGCAGTTGTCATATGTTTTATATCTGAACAAATGCTGGGGCAGGGGGGAAAAAGCCTCCTTTGGCAAGAAAACGGCAAACTCAGGATTTTGTTTATTTGCCAAAAAGCCCATTTAGCTACATCATTTTAGACACAGTCTGTTAATAGTCCCAAGCTTGTCTGCATTACACTAACACTGAAAAGGCTCCATCTTCTCAATAAGAATTTAAACATTTACTTTGATTCTGTGCTATGAAACAAGTACATTGATCATTAACTCATGCCCACTGGCCTTTTTAATGGCTCTAAACATGAATTACAAACAAGATTCTTATAAAGTTTACTTTACCTGTAAACGCCTTGGCCTTTACAGTCACAGCATCGGGTCCACTGGGGAATATTGGCATTTTGATATTCACATCACTTGAACAAAAATGGAAATAACAGTATAGTACGGCTGTAAAATTGCAAAGTAGCGTTAACCCCATTATTTTCTTAACCAGCTTCAAGCAGGCACATAGGATTCGCAATAAGTTCTGCTTGGGTTTTTTTTTTTTTTTTTTTTTTTTTTTTCCTACTTCCTGTAACTGTTTTCTTTACACTTGAATTTCCTTCTGACCACTATCACTGTTCTCAGACAGGCCCCAATGTTTGGCAGAGGCAGGACACAAGCTGCACACACATTTTTACTAGGGCAAGCCCAGATAAAGCATCCACCAAGCCACCAGGGGCCCGCTATGCGCTCTGGGGACTCACCACAAAGCTGAGAAATTCCCAGCTTGCGGTACGCGCGCTGCTGCCGGGGGCAAACGGCCTGAGAAGGGAACGCTGCAGGGGCAGCTCCCAGCCCTGCTGCCTCTGGAGGCGTGTGCCACAGCCAACAGCATTTCTGGAGGCAGCCACTGCTGCCAGGCTCGCTCTGCAGCGGCGCTGCACGGCCACGCAGCAGTGCAGCAGCACCACGAGCTGCAGTTTGAGCTCCGAGCTGCGCTGCCGCTGCTCTGAGCTGCCTCTGCAGGCACCCGGAGCCCCAGGCGAGCTCCGAGATGCCCCGCAGGGGCACCACCCAGGAGCAGGCAATTCACTGCAGGCACAAACAAGTTCAGCCCTCTAGCACTAAGCGGCTTCACAAGTGTTGGAGAACATCAGTGAAGTCTGATGATTTTGTGCTGGATACAGGTCAGTTCTGTGAAGCTCTGACATACAGAGGTTTTTGTACTTAAATGAGGAAAAGTCACTACCAGCTTATGGAAAAATACACTTAAGAACTGATTTTGAATAGGTAGTTCTGTCAAAAAAAAAAATCCAAGTATAGTTTTTGGTATTATAAAAATAGATACAGAAACAAACAGCAACAACAAAAAAAGAAAGGGTCCCCCAAACCACCACCAGATTTAGACAGCATGCTCTTGTGAAAGTTAGCGGGTGCACCCAGGGCTGAATGCAAAGCCTAGAGACAGAACCACACTCCTTTTACTTCGATTCGGGATCAATGTGTTCTTGCACAGCTGTATGGAGGGGAAGGGAATAGTTGGCAGCTCATATCAACCAGACAGAATTAGATTAAAACTCCTCTACAGCTGATAATTTATCCCATTTCACTAATAACTTTGTTTCCTTTAAAAAGGGTAGATTACTTGACTGAGTGCATATAAATTGAAGAGCAGACATACCTCTGAAAAAAGAGGCTTTCCTCTTGCGTCAGAAGACCTTTCTGATATCCCCCCTTGGCATGACTGATTCGACTGGCACAGGAGAGTTTCCGTGGCTTGTAGCAGAACCAGGGCTCCCCCGTGTAGAGATCTGTGAAGTTGCAGACGGGGAGATCTCCAGGCAAACACACGTTGCACTCGGTGGTTTCTGAAAACCTCCCCGACTTGAAGGAGCTTTTAAAATAGACTCGGTCTGGCCTTTCCTCTCGCAAGCGCAGGAGCACCTGGATTGCTTCACTCGGGTGGACAAGCGACACAGACACTTTGACCTCCCCTGGCCACAGTAAAGTAAAAAAGACCTTATAAAAGCCATTATGGCAATCTACCACCCTCCCCACTGCTCCAGCTTTCAGCAGAGGAGAGTGAATCCGTGCCTGCAGGTAGTCTCCACCATACTGCTTGGGTTTTCCTCGGAAGTCCTTCATCCGGACAAGCACCTCTAGCTGATCACCCACCTTGAAGAGCGCACCAGGTTTCACAATCACAAAGTCACTGTGCGCAGGATCAGTGCTTTGCACAAAAGGGATTTCGTCGTCAGGAGGTTTTGGCCAGAGCAGGGCCGCAAGCAACGACTCCTCTTCTGCTTGCTCTCTCTTGGACAAACGCTGCTGCTCATAGCCGCAGTAAAGCTTCCTGGCAATTCTAGTGCTCCGTGACAGAGTTTGCCCATCATTGTTTTCTGTTATCCAGCTTGACCCTGAAACAGTGGCGTCATCTAGGTGCTGGGGGAAAAAAAGACAAAAAAACCCAAATAACTTGAAACTAAGCTATCATACAAAGCACTATGAATAACAAGAAATGATCTTTAGAACTGTGCTTTGCTTTATACAGATTTGAAGCTGACCAAATGCAGTAACTGTACTAGAACATACAGAATCATTACCTTTCTTTAAAAAAAAAAAAAAAAAGAAGAAGAAAAAAGGAAAATAGGTGAGTAATTTGTGGTTACCCAAAGGCCATTTTGTCCTGGCAGAACACAGAGGTATTTAGGTAAAACAGGCCCAGTGTTTTCTGTGGTAACATTTTTGACACCAAAGTATTTTGTAAATATCAGTAATGTAAAAATAACAATGAGGTCCTACCATTAAACAGTAAATGGTAAATAACCTTTAACTTCCTTACTCTGATAACAGTTTTTTCTTAAAGCATGATAAGGTCAAATACCTCCCCAATACTATACAAGGAATCAGGGTTCCTTTGAGACATTAGACTGCAGATGAATCTGATGCAGCCTCCATTCATCCTTCTAGAAGAGCCTGCTAGCACCACAGTGCTTCCTGGAACAATATCTGGAGTATGGACTTCCTTGTCAAGTACAGACTGAGAGAAAGGGATATTAAAAAATAAATAAAACAAACAAACAAAAAAAGAAGATAAAAAAATAATCTGCATACATCTACTTCTAGAGCTAAATGAAAACCAGGCAAGCAGTATCTCTGAGCAGCATCAGAGGTTTAAGAAGTTAAACACTACGCTAGGCTGAAAGAAGGGTACTTCTGCTATAACATCAGAGAACAGAGTTCAAAACCATTTTTATACAGAAACCAATACCTCCTCTTCATGAGCGCAAAATGTTGTGGGTTTGCATTAGGAAAAAATACAACTTTGCAGAGCTGCTAAGATTCTTGTGTTACCTATTAGATATCTAATCAGAATATCCAACCTTATACCTCAATATGCACAAAATCATCAGATAAAGAGCTCTTAGTTCTATTATGTGATAGAGCTTATCTATACTCACATTTCACATAGAAGCAAACATCATCAACTCTTTTCAAGCACAGATTATGTTATACAACATATCATTCATAGGGAATCATAGGGCATCTATTACATTTAAGGAACTGCTAAAAACACAGTATTTAGGGTTTTTTATTCTCTCCATAATAAAGTTCAGTAAAGTACTAAAATTCCCAGTACTCACAGTAAAATTGCATTTATTCTTTTGAACTTTACTTAGCCCATATTTATTGTCACATAGAATACATGTATGTATTAAGTAGTTTTCCCCTTCCTGCTATATTTTGTTTGAATTTGCCAGTATATGAAAGTCATTTGAACAACAGAGATTCAAAATCATTCCCAAGGAAAAAGGTATATCCAACAAAGCATTCGTAACTTAGAGGCTTTTAAAGCTTGTTACGCAAGAAGTCAGTTTTGATCAGCTTAAGGGAGGATTCTGTATATCCATCCAACACCTCAATGTGATGATTATCCTCTTACTTTGATACCCATGCTAACTATAAAATGTAATTTGTAACTTGCTACATTTAACTATGTAAATTGATAGGTATTCACAGTTCTCTGAAGTCTACTGAAATAATTCTCAAGTGTTTCCGTTTTCCGTCAAAGCAGGGAAAAAGGCAGATTTAGGACTGTCCATTACTTCCATTAATCCAGTAAATTTCACACAAAGCTGAGAATGAATCACAGGTAGCTTTCAACCCTGAATCCTGCCTCTATGTGTTCCCCAATTAAGCCTTATGTCTATTTTGGGATATAAAGTTTTCAACATGATCTTCAGGACCTAGCACATGCATATACCTAGCACAGACAATACTTGTTTATCAGATGGGCACTGCATAGAAAGTTTTTAAACCAGTTAACTGCATATTTTAATACAACAGACTGTTGATTATGCATGAGTCAGCAAAGTAAATAACTATTTTCCTATGGGAACAGGAGGGAGAAACTGTGTATTTGTATAATTCTTGGGTTCAGAGTTATCTCTCAAGAGACAAGATCTCTCAGGGCTTTGCTGGTTCTTCAACGGCTGGTACTTCAAAGGTCGCCTTCCAAACAAAGAAGAGACACAGCTATTTAAGACAGCCTGACAACAGGTCCTATTACTATTTAAGCCTTCTCTAAATTTCCTTAGGGTTTTTAATTTGGTCTTTCCTCAAAGACTTACATGATGTTGTTCACGAGTTAACTAGTCTTTGTGAAGTCTCTCCAAGGTCAAATTTCTTCTAGTAAGGCACAGAAATAGCATTTCTGTATCTTATGATAAACATTCTTTTAGTTTTTAATACAAGTTCTGTACTGACTAGCATCTCTTCTTTGCTATTTCCAAGTAGGTTCCATTCAAGATGTCTTGATTTTGAGCATGACTCCTAATATTCATTTGCTGCATTCAACAGCAAACCAGAACTGTGATCACAAAGCAATTTAACAGATGTTTGCTGAACAAAGTAGGCTGAAAAGAATGGAATACAGGTCCGAAACCTTTCGGAAGAGACGATGATAGCTAACTTTTTTAAAAGGGCAGGAAAAGGTGCATACAAACCCCAAATGAGAGTTACAAAAAATAAAGTAACACCTTTTGGATAAGACCTAAGAATGGAAGGAAACAGCTCTGCTTGTTTTATTTATTTATTTGTATTTCAGCTGTTTGATTTCACATATATTATTCTTCTCATATATTATCTTTGCAATAGGCTTTCCCCCTCCCTACAAATAATCTTTCCAAAGTGCTTCTAAAGCAAAGGATGCTCACAGCCACCTGAAGCGGCTCTGCAGCTCCAAAGACACTAATTCCCCTACCTAAAATCATGACATTATTCCTTAGCAACACCCTGATATTCTTCAGCAATATATAACTGTGCCGTTCTATTAAATCAGTCAAATCATGCCTGTATAGCAAGGTCATGCACACAAGATTATTTCAGTTTGGCCTGGTAAGTTAAATTAAAAAACAAACAAAAACATCCATAGTAGTTATTTAAGGGTATATTGACTAATATTGTTTGAAGTCATCTCTGCATTAAAGTGATAAGAAAAAAAAATACATAAGCGTGCAAAAGTTGGACACAGTGGAAGAAAAAAGGGAAAATAATGCATCAGTCCATAACATCACGTAACGGGAGACTAAGGCAATCAAACCCCCTAGGCTAGAGAAGGCTGAGAGGGGCTCTAATTGCAGCCTGCCCTGGCACAGAAACTGGGAGCAGACTTTCCCCAGAAGGGTGCAGCAAAACGGCAGGAGGCAATAGCCACAGATCTCACCAAGGGAATTGCCAGCAGCACAGAAGAACATGCTGTTTCCTATGATAGCGGCACAGCCAGTTGCCCAGGCAGGATGTGGAAACTCCTTCCATCCTCAGAAACTGTCACATCTCAACTGTGCAGGACCTTGAGCACCCCAGTCCAACTCTGAAGTTCGCTCTTTGAGGAGGGTTTGGACTAGGGGCCACCAGACACCCCTTCCAGCCTGAAATTTTCTGTGATTCCAAGCTGCAGATAAAACACTGTTAACCACAGTCCTCTCCTTACGCTCAGACAGAAATAACCTCGCTCCAGCCCACTTGCAGAAGAACCAGGCTTCACTCACCTCTAACTGAAGGAAGTTATGGACCAGCACCACGAAAGCCAGTATTGCCAGGAGCAGGCAGAAGATTTGCAGTCTGAAGGAGTCCCGCCACATTGTCCGCTCACGTCTTGCGTGCCCATGTTAGACGTGGCCACGAGAGCCATTCGCCGCACACACGCAGGTCATTGTGTCTCTGCACCACGCGACGGAGCTCAGCAGACTTCCATTTCATGCCTGCAAATGTATTTCCAAAGATCACATGAGGCCCCCAAAATACATCTGAAAAATGAGTTTAACAATGAAAGTCTGTAAACTACTGACCTCAGCAATGCAGCAAAAAAGGTACAATAGACTTATGAAGTCAAAACAGATTTTTATGGCATTAAGCACTTATCACAACTATCAGTTATATTACTTAACTCTCCTGGGCAGATCACAGCAAAACTTTATGATAAAGCCAGTCACATCCATATTTAATATTTTAAAATTTAATATTTTTAAAAGGCAGAATCAGCATACAAGATCTCTTTCTGACAAGAATGAAAGATCATCTTATTTATCCTTTAGTTAGGCCACACTATGACTACCCAGTCATCACAAACTCAAGAGTTTTAACAGGAACTAACAGTGTTGCTCATCTCTATTCAGCTGATTGGAGATGCCAAGAGGTTGCTAGTAGAGACCAAGGTTTAAAGCAAGTCTGAACAGAACTGAGATAACAGGTGCTTTCTCCAGCTTTCGGCTGAGGAAAAGAAAGGAAGTGTCTGTAACATTTACCACTTAACCAGGAGATGTCTACCAGAGTCTAATGGACTAAATACATGATTGAATGAAAATTTCAGACATCTTCTCTAATATTACAGTATAGGCTTTCTGATTTTCTGTCTTCTCAAATGACTTGATGTTACAGAGTTCCAATGGCAAGAAAAAAAAAATGTTGGGAAAGATGAAAGGTTTCCTGGTAAAATATAATAGTCACATTTTTATAAAACAACTTTCATGAAATACAGTGTTTGCGTGATGTTGTTTGATAGATGGTCTGCTACAGAACCTGGTCTTGAAAATTTGTTCTTGCTGCTTCTTGCTTCTTATGCTTGACTCTTTTATCTTCCCTCCTTTTTAAGGGACTATTTTGAGGTTGGCATTTTTGCAAGCAATAGGGCTAATCATTCTTGCAAGAGGAGAAGGTCTAAACTTGGAAAGATACAACAGATGGAGAGACTCTATCTTCAGTCTCTTCAGACTTCATATGCTCAATGCAGCATTACTCATGCAAACATCTACCAAACACATTCCACAGAATTAAATGAAGAGATAAACTGATAAGGCTGTGTGAGAAATAATGTGTACATTTAAACCAGACATGATATGTTAAATATTAATAGTAAATTTGACTAATAAAAGCCCAGCATTAGATATAGATAGCATCTAAAAACGAAAAATATTAGCAAGAGTCTCAAAATTGACTGCGCATGAAATTGCTTTATAAGGATTACATGGATTATAACTTCAGCTGCCTGGCAGAGAATTACAGAGATTGCATTCCTGAGCAATGAACGTGCATTGCACGAGCAAGACACCCGCTAAACTAAGCGTTAAAACGACAGAGCGCAACAAAAACGACGCTGACGGAGCACCTCGGTGCCAGTCAAAGGCAGCAGAGCAGCGGAAGGTGCCAGCCGCGCCGCGCAGGAGGCGCCGCTGCAGCTGCGCGCCGCGCTGGCACAGGGGC
>VZSG01000510.1:284641-302456 GCA_013398315.1 Nothoprocta pentlandii | reverse complement strand
CTCGGAGAAGGGGCTACAGCCACGCATAACAATAAACAAACACACAAACGCAAATAAATAAATAAACCCTGAAAGCAAACACACGTTTCTGGGCAGCCAGAGGCTGCGAGGCGAGGAGGAGGCTTGAGCGCGAGAGCGGCTGCAGCCGCAGCCCGCCCCATGCCTGAGGGCAGCCAAGGAAAACACCTGGAAAAGTCAAATTCTCCTACCGCGTCTTTGGGCCAAAGGCAAAACTTACCCGCGGGGGTGCTCCTTCCCAGAGCTCATCTTTCCTTAGTTCTGTTGCTGGAACTACATGGAGTAAAGTGAAACGAGGCTGGGCCACGGGCCCTGTTGGCTTCCACCCTCCACAGGCAACTGCTTCCCCATAATAAATAGCACCACGGAAAATGCACCGGGAGTTATTGATTTAATGGCAGGCGTGGAAGTAAACTCATTTAGCAGTTGCCAGGTAGAGCAGTTTCATGTTGATGTTGCAAAGTTCACCGCACCCATCTTCCTGCTCTGCTGGCACCCACAGGGGCCTTGACCTCAAACTAAGAGGTTACAGGAACTAGCCCTGGAAAGAGAGACAGTTTCGGTTGTAGAAGCTTTCTTCGGGTGTAGAAGCTTTTCACCAGCTCCTGTTTTTCCTCAGTCTTTATTTTCAGCCTCAAAGAGCAGTTGAAGGCTCAGCTCATTCCCCTACACTTCCCACACCAGAAAATAGGCTGTGAGTTCCCAAGCAATGAGAACTTCATCTTGTGTAACAAAAATGCACAGGAAAGACATCAGGACTGATAGTGGAATGCAGTTAGCCCAGTGCTAATAAAATACGCCTCAGAGCCTGTCCTTCTCCACCACCCTACATGGCATCAAAATTGTTCCTCTGCAAATAGCTTTACTTTCCTGTAAGGGTTCATTGTCTTAAATCTAATTTGAGAAGAATTTCAATACAACATGCAGAGATTTTAGTTTTTCCTTTTAGTTTTCCCATTTTCCCCAGTGAAAATGGGGAAATCCAAGTGATGGCCACTGATCTACAATCTTTCAAAACATTTTTGTAGAAAAGCTTTGGGAAATAATCTTGCTTGAAACTCCCACCTAATTTCTTTCTTTCTTTTTTGTTACAATGAAATAGAGAAAAAAAAAGAAAAAAATAGCAAAGAATTAGTCTCTACTAATCTTTATGTATTAAGCAGGAGCTGGAGAGAAAAATTTTTTAAAATGTTATTTTTGATTTTTTTTTTACAATAGGGATGATTGTCCTGCAATAAAACAAGCCTTTGATATCTGAGCTCACAGACTGTGAAACTGGACTAAGATTAATTTTTATTTAAGCAGGGATCTGACAGCAGGGATCTGACCTCACATATGTACTAGAAATGGGGAAAAAATAGTTTGCAATTTAATTTCTCTTGATAATCCCATAACCTTAATTCTCTTTCTTCAAAGATCTGTATGGAACACTGCCAAATCTTCTATTTATATTTATAAACTGCATGTCTCCAAAAGACCTCAAATTGTGAGACAATGTCTATTAGCTAAGAGTCAAGTACAAATTAATTTTCAATAAACGTACAAATAATTTATTTTAAATTCAAAACTCAGAGGTACAAACAAAATATTTAAGAAACAATAAATTCAGAAGTGTAAACAATCATAGAAAATACGAACTGTAGCAATTTTACCACCCACAATTTTTCAAAGAAAACAGAAGCAGAAAGACAAGTGAAGGCCTAATTGCTTTTTTTTTTTTTTTCTTTCTTCCAGATTCTAGTTAAGAGGTAGAAGACCATTGTGAGAGACTCAACAAAATTTAGCTCAGTAGAATTACTGACAAGTTAATAACGACAAGTTATTTTGGCCCAAGTATTTATAAACGTTAACAAGGCTGTAAAAGAAGCTTCTTATCAAGAGCTCTTAGTTTATACAATAAAACCTGACATGGCACTTTCCAGGAGGTAAAGCACCTTTCCTGATAAATACTGTTTTATGGTTTTCCAAGGAAAGGAAACTGTGCTTCTCTATAATAAAGAGCAAAGAGAACATTTAAAAATAGACACAAAAAGTCCTGACTCTCAAGGCAGGAATCCAGAAAACAAGCTTCCCCCCGCCACACTTGTTCTGGAAAGCCCCACTGGGCAAATAACCTGCGGCTACAAAAGATGCCCTTTTCAGACATTTCACCAGAACTTGAACTCATTTACTTGGGTGGCACAGTCTTCAAGAAAAATATTTTTTTTAAAAAATGGAAGTTAACATGAGTCTCTTTTCCACTAGGTAAAAGTAGGAAAATGGGCCAATTTTACATTTTACTGGCTCCACTAAACTCTGTCCTTTAAGGACAGAAGGCTACAATTCTGTCCTCTAAGAAAAAAGCATTGCCTGGGTGAGACACACTACAACCTCAAGTCCAGTAAAATATGCCCAAGTTATTTCAGAGGAATATATTTTCCCTTTTAGCTCTTCAAACAACCTGCCACACTAATAGAAATAAAATTTGCTGCTAGAAATAAAATTGAGTTCTTCAGACAATATATACAATTTCATAAAAAACAGTAACACCTTGCAATCTCAAAGATATACAACATTATTCATGAGAGGAAAAAAAAAGAGACAAACTATTTTTATTATATATACACATAGATTGGTTCCTAAGTGCATTATTTAAGTTGCTGCATGCATGCAGTAGGGTTTGGGGTTGTTCAAGGAACTTAACTATAAATAAAACTGTTCAGACTTCCACTATTTAGCTTAGCAAGGACTTTCACAAATATTTGTTGAAAGCTATTTGATTTCAGAAATAACAAAATCAAATGTGCAGTCTTAATGCCTTCTTGCTCTGTGCTAATAAGAACACTTTTGAAGATGTAAATATGACAAAAATCCCAGCTGAGAGAGTCAGTTCACAAGCGCTCAGCTTCCTTTAAGGAAATGAAAGCAGACTCAGCCCAAGGTTCATAAAACAGCACCTCAGAGCAGAGTCACCATGGTACGACGTTAGGAATAGGTAGTATGCCTCCACTAGGCAGCTAAATCTACCAATCGTTTAAATGATAGTCTTAGGTGTGAACAACAGAGAGCTGTGAGCATTGAAAATATACCACAGAAGAAGGCTGAAAAAAAACCTAGAACTTACCTATTTTCATTAATGAGGCATTTTCTTGCAAAAGGAGGAAGTCATCTAACATACAGAGAACTCATCTTTCTACAACATAAACGAAACCCTTTGCAATACAAAATGCTATCTGGCTTTCTTTCATGATATTATTCTATTTTTTTTTCAAACTGTTATCTCAACAGCGTCAAATACGACCCACAGTAGAAAAAACTGCACGCTTGATTACATGAAAGAGGCATCTGTAAACCACAACACAATTGTGCAAAAAAAGAAAAAAAACAAATAGCAATCATAATGGAATTGATCATCATTATCATCAATAAAGACTCATTGCCTAAATTACAACACAAACCAAGCAAACAAAAAAAAATAAATGCATTTCTCTCTTGCCATCTCCACCTTCTGAACAAGTCAAAGAGTCATTTCTGCCACAGACTAACTCAAGGCCACATGAGCCAACTACTTCACTGGACATTAAAGAGTTTTAATGGCTTAACACTTTATATTGTCTGAGCTACCCGTGCAAAGGTGTCCAATTTTATTGAGGCAAATAAGGAAGCAGCTGAACTGCGCCAGTGGCAGGGCTGACTGCATTGCCTGACAAGTAACCCTTACCAGCAAGCACCATCTTCCACGGAATAAAAAGCTTTGCAAAAGGAAAGCACCAAAGACATATTTTGTAACAGGAAAGTTGTAGACAACTTAGGCCTTCTGATTCCTTTACAAAATTTCCCATCAGCTCCAAAAGGAAATGTGTATACATATCCAAGGAAAAGTATTACCTATTTAAAGAAAAATCTTATTCAAATAAACAGGAGTAAATATTAAACCATAAATTAAAACTATGATACTTCTATAAAGTTATTATTTGAGGGCTTAGTGTGGACTGAAAGAAGACGTATTTTAAGAACACATCAAATTTAATTGCTTGTTTGTCTAATGTATACCTTTGCTATCTCTTTCACTGTATATCTTTTTAATCATTGAGACAAAATGTTTTATTTATGTACAAAGCAACTACTTCTAACCCTAGAGAAATGGGTCCAAAACTTTACCTTTCTATATGATTTCTATATGCTACATTTAGACAACTGATCTTCTACACATGCAAAACACATTTCACAACATCAGAAAAAGGTCTTTCATATTTCAAAGCTCCCCCAAAAGTAAGAAGATAAAGCTGAGTGTGTTGGCAGATTTTTTTTTCTGTAGCTTCACAAAATCAATTTTGCATATTGCAGGTGACAAGTTAGAAAAGCCAACTGCCGATCCACGCATTATTTAAAATAAACCTTCATGCATTTGTTTTTGTAAGCCCTATGAACAGACAAAAAAGTCAATAAACTACTCAGGCTTCCATGAAGAAAATCTTTTATTAAATTATGATCCTTTGACACCTCAAAAAATTGAAACTGCTTCTCCTTTATCTAATTTTGCAGCAAAAGAGGCACGAAGGTAAAACAATAAAATATTTGTGGTACCTCAATGTCTTCACTGAGTGATATTTTTACCCAGGCAGCGGCCATTTTTCCCCAGTCTTCCTCCACATGTCAGCCCAGCTCTCTGCCACTAGAGAGAGAACTCCCTGTTCCTTTAACCCAGCCACTGCCTCCAGAGTCCGACTCCACAGCAGTTTTAAGGACAGAAATAATTTCTCTCTCAATAAAGCCAAGAAAGGCTCTTTAAGGCGTTACACGAGATCACTGCAACAGACTGACCCTCAGGGAGGCCCATTCTGCCAACTGGCCAGTTTTGAGAACTTTGATCTCTTTCAGAGGACAAGGGCACACCCATGAAGGGCGCACCCTCATACCCTAGTGCAACCACACCACTTTCAACATTCAATCTTCCACTTAACAGAGCACTGCACGGCCCTGCCCTACGGTCCAGCCATGAATACTACTGCAGCATAAACACACTGCGAACAGGGCTCAGTTGCAAAGACAGCAAGGTAAAAATCTACCACCTCCGTTTTTCTCAGTGTTCCTCTCTGTGCTAATCACAGTTTGATGTCAGCCCGACTGTAGTAACTGCTCTCCCAAGAAGTTCATCTCCTTGAACTTTCAGGAAAAGAGGATGGCTACTGTATGTGCAAAGCCAAGCTTTATTCTCTCGAGGTGAACTTCACCACTGGGCATGTAGCTGTTACAAGTCCAACATGACACGTATGTTCTCCGTGAAGGCTGCCTCTGAGGACCCGTTACACTGGCCTTATCAAGGGCCAAACTCTTCAGGAGGATTGAATTTCAGCTGAGAACCCAAAATAAGGCTTTTACAGTAAACAACTTAACATGGGAAAGTGGTCAGAAGAGTTGCTTAAAAAACTAGTTGATTTCAATGACACAGTAGCACCAAAGGATAAAATCCATTGAATTAAGAGTCAGGATATGACCCTTCATATCTGCATTTCTATGATTGACATTACTGACCTCAGAGGAATTAACACAAAAACTGTAGAGGCACCAGTCTTTCACATTGCAAAACACAGTATTAAAACTTGAGGTCATGACTTCTGTGGGTCGGTTGATTTTTATTTTGCAAACATCCATTACCAATTATATGGCAAAACAGATTTCCCTTGTCACTTTTGTGCCATACTAAAGTAACCAATCACTTTTAATGAAATCAATATAGCAAGGGCCAAGGAAAATGCAAACCCTATTGAATTTAAGGGGAAAGTACAGCCTGCTTAGCTTAGTACTTACTCATCAATGGACAAGAAATACAGCTTTTTATCTATATCTTATTAGAATTTCAGAATGAATATATGCAGGAAAAAAAATCAAACAAACAAACAAGCAAGCAAGCAGCAGAGATGGCAAGGAATAGTTTCAATTCATGACATTTCCCTTCAACGCTGAAGGAGTTGCGATGCATCCAGCACATGAAGTGATGCAGATCCCAGGCCCAGCACGACAGGGGCATCCATCCGTCCTTGGAAGCCACGGCCATGCCACCAATCTGCTACTGTAACCCAGCAGGGCAGTCTTGAAACTGTGTTCCCAGCTCACATGCCCTTTGGAAACTCTTATTTAATAAGTCTGCTGCTACTTCCAAGTCTTACCTGAAAAACAACCTGGAAAGAGCGTTACCTTTCCTTTCAAAATGAAAAAGACTTTTTCCTTTTGAAGGGAAAATCTAACTCCAGGGGAAACAACGGCCAAAATCTGTTTGTAATTCCTTAGGGTTTGACTCCTTTAAGACCCTATTTCAGTGCCTTTGTAATTAACCTAATTCCTTGCCAGAAACTTCATCTCAAGGACAAAATAATGTCACTGATTTG
Source organism: Nothoprocta pentlandii (assembly GCA_013398315.1). Lineage (NCBI taxonomy): Eukaryota > Metazoa > Chordata > Aves > Tinamiformes > Tinamidae > Nothoprocta > Nothoprocta pentlandii. Next base: position 296,070 of record VZSG01000510.1, on the reverse strand, counting down.
GAAGAGTGCCTCAAGGAAACCCAGGTCTGAAACACTGGCAAAGATACTCTTTAAAGTCAACAAAGAGCCTGAAAGGCAACTGCTTTCATTCTTATCCTCTGGTTGTGTCCATACATGCACAAACTGCCTATGTTGGCTCAGTTCCTTCCCATATTGTTTCCTTCTTTTCACACAGTAAGAACTAAAGCCTGCTTTTTCAGGGGGAAAAGAAAAAAGAAAAAAAAAAAAAAAGAAAGAAAAATATATCAAAGATTTATGAACACACTCACTGACCTCAGTTTACAGTAAATATCCCCACACACACTCTTCAGAATTTATATCATGGAACCCAGTTATTAAGATATCATTCAGATATGCAAAAATAAAGTGCATCACGACCCCCACAAAGAACTTTGCTGACCTGAGCTTAGCATAGTTAGTGCCAGGCTTCAGCAAGACTAGTCAAACGATAATGAAAAACATAAACTGGTAACAGAAGTCTAAAATCCAAATCAGCATACACAAAAAAGTGCAAGTTTTATGTAAATGGAGAAAAGAATAAGGAGAAAAAAAATGGAAGGAGTCCCTTGTCCTTCATGCAACTGAGCTGACTATACAGCGATGCCGACGTGCCGCATCTCAAACGAGGAATCACAGTCTGTTTGCTTCCCATCTACTATGCCCGAATTCAGCTTGCAACTTTCTGGTGCCTGACTGATTTCACCTCGTGCAGGGGAAGATGTACCTTGAGGGACATCTACAGAAACAGTATCAGAAGAAAAATCTTGTTTTTCTGACGAAATGGCAATTTGTGGGTCACTCCCCTCTGCTCCATCATCACAATTTATGCCATCCTCATCATCTTCCAGCTGCTGAACTGATTTCAAATACTGTTGTAGAAGACTGCTGTCCTGCTCGCTGTTAGAGCTCTCTCTACTTTCCCCATGTTCCCCCTGGCCATCCTCCATATCAGAAGGATGCTCTGAAACAGAACTGCCACATTGTTTTACTGTTTCCACGGAAAGGGAGCTCTCAGCCCCTTCCGTAAAACTCTCCTCAGAGCTACACAAGTCACTGGCATGAGTCTGATCAGCCACAGAAGAATGAAACCCAGAATCTGGGAACTGCAGTAAGGATTTTTCCTGAGGAGCGTCACTGGGTGGGATTAACCAGCAAGGATTAACCTTGCTAACATCTGGTGAGGTTTCTTGCTGAAGGGTGGATGACCGAATAGATGGTTCAGAGGGACAAGAAGTACTGGCTGAAGGGACACCAGGTTGCCAAGCAGTACCCAAATTTTGGGTCACTGAAAGCTGCCATTGTTGAAGAGATTTAACCTGAAAAGAACAAAGAAAGCATCACTGTGGAGCACAATACATAATTAAAAGATACATTAATAACTTTTCTGTTCCAGAAGCAAATTGTCCACAGGTAACATCGCTTGGCACTTTGTTTCATTCATCCTGGATGTCTAACTGTTCCATTATTCCTCATGCTTCTACTTAAGCTTGTTTAGCTTTCCTTGCATTTTGTCCTTCTCCTTCCAAGTTACATTTTGGCATTTAGAAACACAGAGCTTACTGTTTAACACATCAAAATGCTTCCCTCTCTCACCTTTCCTCCACCCTTAGAAAACAAGTAAATAATTTGGTAGTTGCATCCTAATAAGCTACCGAGGCCATCCCAAGAACAAACCTTATTCGTTAAGAACCAACTACATTCATTAGCATCTCAATATCTGCAGTATCAAGCAAAGTTTTCTGAATTCATTCTTAAGTGCAAAAATGAGAGGACTAAATCTGTTACCTGGTTCCAAAGAAATTTGACTGCTTCCTCCTGTACAAGCCTTTGAACCTTATCTTCCTCTCTTTCTTTTCTTAGTCTACAAGACACACATTCAAAGATATGCAGCTTAAGTTAGCAACATTTGGGTAAGGAGATCAATGAGCCTACATTAAAAATGCTCACAGAAGAGCTCTGAAAGATAGCACAGAGTCAAACATTTAGCTGTTACTGCAATTTGTCTTGTCATCAAGATCTGATATTAACTAAATCCTCAATTTATATCTTACAAAAAACTTTGACAATGGACATAATAACACACAAGGAAGAGAGAAGTCCCTCTCATCAGTGACAGTGGAACAACTCTCAAAACTGATGGTGACTTTCTAATTTCCAGAAGAGAAGAAAAAACAAATTCAAAATTTACACTTTACAGCTGTTACAGTGATTATGCACTGAAACATCGAAGTCCTGGTTCCAGAGGAACAGAAATGTTTCTTCTAACTCAACCCATTCACAAAGTGCACTCTGTGAAGATGCGCAGTTGTGTGCACATCCATGTGTGTGCTATAGGACAGTCTTTTATTCCTGCTACTAGGAGCTGCTGTATGCAGCATATTGAGCATATTGAGACCATTTTATACCTGTCCTGAAAGACTAGTTATGTTCATTCAGATCTGAAAACACAGACCAAGACCTCAACTTACTTTTCTATTTCACGGGTCAGACAAACGATGTGTTCCTGCATCCTGCTTAGCCGAATTTCGTACCGCACTTCCTTGGCTCGGGGATGGTAGTTCCTCGTGTAGAATCCTCTCCAGCAGGCCTGCAGCTTGGTAGCCGCTCTGGTCGCCTGCTGCAGCTCAGCTGCACCTTGATTAGCTGTGGCGAACGCATCAGCATTTTCTCCTGCACTCTGATCAGGGCAAAGAGTTGTAACTATCGACTCAGCACCTAGTGATTCGCTGTAGTGGCTGTGCAGAACGTGCTCCTCAGAGGAGGCTAAACCGTTGCTACTGTTAGCAGTTGGTTTAGGTGTTACTGGATCAGAAGATGGCAATAACTTGCTCTCTTTCGTGGTCTCTTGAGTTTCCACACTTTCTGCTGTTTTGTTGGAGTGCTCTTGGGTTACTACCCAAGAAGATCCTTCTTGCTTAGCAGGTTCTTCCCTACTTGAATCTTTCACAGATTCAACTACTGTTTCACCATCTTCCTCTAGGTCCAGGCTGATTCCATGTAGCTTCGGGTCTGTAGTAGGAGATACTGGAGATGATCCCAAAGCAACAGGCATAAAGGTAGACTCTGAGGATAGAAGACTGCTGTTTAGTTTGTCCTCATCAGTCTGTATATCTTCAAGGTACAGCTCCTTGTGACAGCTTCTTTCAAGAGGAAAAGTGTTCTTTACTGCATAGGAATGATCATCATTGGCACTTGGTCCAACCCAAGAATTCTTCTGGATGACGGGTTCTAGAGAGGGAGAAACACAGACTCAAAAAAATCACGTAGTAATTCAACAAAGTATTCTACTTTAATCCATAGAGATTCACATTTTGTTTTAAATAAGCACCTAGGTAGATAAGCAGCAAGATTCAATAATTATAGTCATTACTATGTAACATTAAGATAATAATTACTTAACACAGTAAAATACAGAAACCTTATAGGTTTCTGGTTAAGGTACAAACCTTACAGGTTTGTACTGGGTACAGTAAACTGCACAAATTCCCTATAGTGTAAAGAATTACACTTTAATCAGATGCAACACTCAAAGGAGCAACTTTTTAGCTTACTGGCTTTTATTTATCATGTTATCATTTATCATTTTATTTATCTTGTTAGCATTACGAGACATGAAAAAGGGTGAAATATAAAGTGTGTTAGAAATGAAAGCATTCCTTCAGTTCAAAATCTCCCAAAATTAACAGATTACAGGGCCAACTGGGCCTTGTTTTGAAATTCCCTCCATAAGGTGAACTATGTTAAAAAATAAATAAATAAGGTTAATTTCCACAGGTAAGAAATGATGAGAACATTTGCACTTTACCACTTTCAAGAACTGTCTGTGGTGGCTGGGCTGGATTGCTGTGTTCATATGCAACTGGGTGAGTTTTCTTGGGGGTGGAAGATGTAGGTGCTCCTTCATTTTGGCTTTGATGCATCAGCTGCCTCTGGTGGAACCTAAGCACAGAGGTCCAACAGATTTTATATTTCTTTATAGCATTTTTTGGAACAGAAAGCATCTAAAAGATACTACTTGAGAAGAAAACATGACCTTATCATTCTAAGAGGCCAGTTACAGAGACCCCAACACCTACAACGTACTAACAGGACCACTCACAATAGGGACTTGTACAATCTGTCTTCTTGCCACAGGTCTCAGATGTTTTAAGTTCCTTCTGCTCCCCCTTCTTCCTGCTCCTTTCACCATCTTACAATTATATGCACCAGAAAAGTCAAAACAAAACAAAACACAAACTCACACAACTCACACAATGTAATTCCAAGTGTAGACTGATAAAGCAGCTATATGCACAAGCAGGGTACGCAGATATTTTAAGTGTCTTCTGCAGGATACACTATGCCTAAACATATAGATGAGTTTGAATAATGGAAGAAGTGTGTTCTATAGTTGAAAATAACTGAATTCAGGTGTCACTGTGACTGGGAAAGGAGGGAAGGGGAGACAAAATCCTAGTACTAACTGACAAAGAGAATATTACTGCAAGTATACAAACATCCTCCACAATCTGATAGAGGCTGTTTCAACACTGCTAAACTGAAATATCTTGAGTTAGATGTTAGAAAGCCCGACTGCCTTAAAACCAAATGAAATCCTATCTTACAAGTCAGCTTTCTGAGTTCTTCCCAGGAGCCTGATGCAAATACCATAGCACTGAGCAGAGTAAAAACATAATCACTCTTTCCAGCCTTCTCCTTGAAACTATCCCAACACTTTCTGCAACCTCCCCGGCGACATCCAGGCACAACTGCAATGGGTGCAGCCACTTCCATTTCTTCTAGAGAAGAAATCTCCCCAGGCCAGTCCCCTTGGCTGAACTGCCACTCTGTCCCTAACTCCAATACTCCTGGACTCCAAGTACATGAGGAACAGTCCCTAAAGGACAACCTTAGCCTTAAACCAAACAAAAGAACAAACAGCAGCAACAAAGTGTTGCTAAGGCTAATCACGCAGCATACCACAATGGTCTTAACTTACAGTAAAAACAGAAGTTTTCCAACTTTCTTGTGTGGGATGAATCTCAGTATGCTTTTTATTTTAATCACAGCCCTACCAAAAATCCCCTTCCATGTCTTAAAGAGCACAGACTGAAAAATAATGCCTCTAGATGGTCCAACAAGCAGCAAAATGCTTTCTGCTGCAATCTTGCTTCTTAGTTCCTACTAGGGTCCATACTGTGGCTCCATTCTCCTTCCTTTCTGCAGTTGTCACTACTTTTTTAAACACTTCACAGGAGATATTATTTTATCCAAGGCAAAATGAGACACACAATTACATTCCCAAGTAAGCTTTCTAACATTAGAGAAATAAAGAGCTCTCACCTTTGCTTACTCAATATTTTTTCCAGTTTGGCATCCTCTTCTGTCTGAAGACCGTATGTAGATATAAGAGGACAAACAGTAGCCAAGTACTGGACTAACTGAACATGCTGTCCAGGTCGATACGATCTTCCTTTTCCTTGACTGTAGAGCCATTCTGCCTTTAAACTAGCAAAGGGAAAAATAATCATCGTCAATGCCCGTCACAAAACTCCTGACTTTGGCTGGGAGCCTTGTTAAAAGGTGAAACAGAAACAAGAATGGTTTGTCTTTAACCAAAAAGTTCATTTCTCTTAATTTGGAAAAGAGAGCAGGAGGTCTTGGACTCAGTTCATGTGTTGAACTAGAATGCTTTTCTGTTGGATAATGATATTTTTTGGGAAAATCAACACAACTGGACTGTTTTGAAATCAAGAATTTTGACATCTCTACTGCCATATATATATATATACACACACACACAGCAGCGACAAAATGATAAATCAAAACTTTAAGTAAATTCAATTGGTTACATTTCATTAATTGATAAAAGAAAGCCTAGATCTGAAAATAGGCCCGCAAGTCAGATGCTTTACAGAAGAGAGTGTTTAAACTTTTCCCAAGATAATACTTCAGTATTTGCAGACTTTCCTCAATCTATAAAGTCAAAGAGGTTGTGCACTTGGAAGGATAACAGACTGCTGCTAATTTAACACCAATTTGTTAAAGTGTTACTTTGAATCTAGTAATTAAATATCCTCTAATTTTATTTTTCCACTTAAATAAACTTGTAATTTGACAGAATAATTACAGTGTAACAGATTAAAAAAAAATCTCACAACAGCAACAATATTAATTGGGCTGTTTCTCTTACAGATATTAGCAAGACAAACACTATACCATACTCATTTTATCAATTTCATTTTTATATAGTAATAAAACTTCAGCTTAGCTAGACTCCATTTAATACCTTAAAAACATAATGTTACCTTTCCTTTTGAGAAATCACATATCCATCAAGAACTTTAAGGTTCAAGCACCAGCTGACAACATATGGCCTATAGTCAAAGCCAGGGATAGAAGGTGTAGCCATCACACAAGGATTGTTCATAATTGACAACTGTTCCAACTGAGGAAGAGAAGCCAGGAAAGAAACCTGCAGAAAATAAGGAGTCTTTGTTAACGGAAGGGAACGATCAAGTGCCTACTGAATGTACCTCAGCTTTGCTGGTTAGGGCTAAACATCTCACAAGATAATTACAAATACATGGAAAACTCCATTTGCCATGAACATTTTCAAAGCAGTGCCTATCAATTACTGTCTATTAATTTTCCTACTAATTCTCCTGTAACTACTACAGCTCTTAGAAAGTATTACCTTCCCTTAAAACACAGGTGATGGTTTGATGTGTAGAGTATTCTAGTATTTCTACTACTCCAGGTCACTACAGCAGGTATGGAAATGTTGACAAAAAACAATGCATACCAAAAAGCTGAGAAACACTACCCTATCTTGAAGGGGGAAAAGTCTGTCGTAAAAGGTGTTCTTCCAACACAAATGTCTGAATTTTGGCTACTAATAATTTAAGACTCCGTCACCACCATCTTCCAAAAACATACAGACTGAATATTTGCTTCTCTTACATGGTGCTTGATAAAGGGATAAAATGAGACATGAGCCTCCAAAAGCGCATCTTAAACCTCTGTTCTAAGCAGATAATCTGCAGACAGCCCTGTCAGCAGCTCAATTTTCAGTCTCTAGGCAATCATTAAAAGTATTCTATGAAGTTAGTATTTTGCCAACATCCCTGAGTAATAATAATCATAGTAATAAAGACAGGTTTAAGGACAAGCATGGGTTATTTCAAAGAGCCCATTTTACTTTCACTTCCCTTGATTCTTTTACCTTGAAAGAATTATCCAATTATCTCCTTTCAGGGTACCTAAAGACAAGATAGTGTATCTTCCATGTCTTACCTCATTTAAGTCTCTGATTTCATTTTCTGCCAAAGAAAAAACTGTCAGATTCTGAGGTAGGCAAACAGGGGCAGTACGAAGAGAGGTTATAATATTTCCATGTAGCAAGAGAGTCTATAAAATAAAAATGTGGCAATGAAATGTATGTCTGTTTGATTAACGTGTGCATCACACCAAATACACATCAAACCAAACAAGAAATATGGGGCCATCAAAATTATGCCTTTTTTTTTTTCCTCTCTTATTCTAGTGAGGAAAAAAATATAAGATGTATATTTTAAAGCAAAATTTTATCATCATAACACACAGAATTAAAGTATATTCATTGTTACAAGTAGTATATTTGAAAGTACAACACAGGAAAGAACTCTTACATTCTTCTGTGTGAGGGTTATGGTGATTTAGTGTCTGAATAATGAATGCTTTACCAGGCAGTGATTTTCCAAGCAAGTATCTTTTTGCAAAAAAAAACCCACAAAAACAGATGTAAAATAGCATCTACCTTTAGAGACACAAGCTTGGAGAGATCTCCTAACTGAGAGATGTTATTATCCGACAAATCAAGATGCTGAAGAGATATACAAGAATTGATCTGTTCAATGGCCTATATAAAAAAAAAAAAAAAAGTTAATAAGAACAAGTCTTGTCATTAAACACATATTAGCAATTAGAAATAATTCCGGAAACTAAAAAATATTGAATAAGTAATCCCCAAACTGATGAATTTAACCATGCCTCTACATAGTTTGCTTTTAGAGATAATTACTTTTCTATTTTCAGACAATTTTCCCAATCTCATTACATTTTGATAATAAATCACTTTTTTTAACCCCTTAAATAATTCTTTTCCAAAATTTCTCCTCCTAAATTTCATATATTAGTAGACACAAACTTTAAATTGTTTCCATTAAGACCAGAAACAAAAGTATAGATTTCTTTGACATGGAACAGAATTTGTAGAAGTGTTCTTCTCTGCATTTTTTCAAATTTCCACTACAGGAGACTCCGGAAAACGAATAGACAAGAAATACGTTACCTTCAGGTTATTTCCTGCCAAGTTCAGCCATTCCAGGTGCACCAGATCCTTCAGCCCTTCCACATAACCAATACTGTTATGAGGCAAATTTAGCACCCGGAGCTTGGTCAGTTTTGCGACACCCATCATTCGGACCAGACGGTTGTTGGCCACAGACAGCTGCAGATTGACACACAAACGCAAGGAACAGTTTCAACTATTAAGCTCTAAAGACAAAATGATCTAGTTTTTATTTTAGTGGCTAAAAATGCATTCCAAGAGAAATTATTTTAATCTGTATTTTCCATTTGCAAGCAAATAACAACTCTGGCAAAAGAAACTGCACGAGCAAGGAAATAAATGATCAAAGATAATTTTCTTTGAAATTCAAACTTAGAGAAATCCTCCTCCTAGCATCATCTGATAAAAGAAAGAAATTTAATAAGAAATTGTTTTATATTAAACTAAGTTTTTTAATCAAAATTGCCAAGCCATTTTGAAAACTGTTGCACTATTTGCACTGAGAAATCACACTTTCAGTGATAATTATTTGCATAGCTTTGTCTCTGAGGCACTACACTGTTTTTTTCAAGCATCACGCATATGCTTTATATTGCTAGCATTAGCAGCCTCATTAATTTAAATGGTGTGTTGCCAGTTTTATGATTAAGTATAAGCACTAGCAATATCAGGGCTTTACGACTTGACAGGTTAATGAGAAAGCAGAGAACCCTCCCATTTCACATGTTTGTATTTGCTGTTTACATTTCATCCTGTTCCACATGGCTTCCTTCTGTTTCTTTGTGTCAATGAAATCCAACATTCACTGCATTCCAAGAGTTAAAGAGCTACATTCTAGTAAGAGCTTATTTTTATGTCCTTATGCTTCTATACTTATATATATATACATACACACATTTTATATTTATATAGCACATGTATACAGTAAAAGACTTGATGATGCACTTCCTTTGCTTAGATCTATCCTAAATGGAATGTAAAAGGGGTATGAAAAAGTCCTCACAACTGCTAGTGTTTATTTCATTTTTATAGATATGGAACAAAAATTTATCTGGAAAAGTAGTAAAATAAAACAAAACAAAAATTACACAGGCAAAAAAAGGGAAAATGAAGAGGATTCATTTACAAAGCATGCAAAACACAGGAGGAAGCCAAATCCTTGTGACAGGATGCAGTACCACTGGTGAAGGTTCCTTTCTAGGGTGACGCTTCATGAACTATTTTAAAACAATTTGTCTTTCTACAAATTCTAGTAACTAATCCAACTCCTTTGTGAAGATTCAGACCCAAAGGGGAAGAGTGTGTATGCATATTTAGATCTACACAAAGAAAGGTTAAATTAAGCTGCATTTAACATTATAAAAATCAAGTATGCAAAAGCAAAAAAGTATCTAAATTATTAGGGTTACAGTGGCCTTTTTAAGTATTTCTCTTCTCACCCCCCATTAAGGATTTGCTGAGTGTGCTTTTAGTTATCTGTGAGACAACTTGCACCACTGTCGACTGCCAGGCTGCACAGAAAACAAGATTTTTATTTCAGTTGGCATCATTTTTTTTCTATGAAGACAGCAACTGCTACTTGACTTCAATTACAAAATGCGACCCTAAAACAGAAGCTGCGTGACTTCATAGGAAATTCAATTTAAATAACACTTACCTGCATCAAGTTCCTGCATTTTTCCAGGTGTTCCAATTTAATTATCTGGTTTTTGTCCAGAATCAGAGTGTGAGTATCAGCATCACAGGGTAAGGTTGGACCCAGTTTTTGCAATCCTTGACCTGACCAGTTAACGACCAAGCCTTAGAAGAAAACAAAAATCCTGAGCACTTGAGGTAAAGGAGTACATACACTAAAAATGCAAAACAAATTTGTTTAGCTTGCTTTACAATCCATGCAGATAACTTATGTAGTGAAGAAAGTTCATTTGCATCATAAAATTGAAACAAGGATGTTATTTCATATCAAATGTATTAAATAACTGATGGAATTAATGGAATACTGGCACACCAGTAACAGTATGAAGTCTCCAAAGTGGGAAGAAGAGTGAAATTTAAAGCTAAAAAGGCATCTACGTATTTTTCAATGCTGCAGCTTTTAAGCAGTTGTTTGACCTCTATGTATCTTGGTGGAGGCACTCTGCACTGAAATCCCTGCTTAGTGGCCAACTCAGAACATGCCAGGTATTCACTAGTACTGGTCTGTAGGATCACATTCCACACACAAGAGCAATTACAGCTACTACAAAAAGAAAACCCTACAAAACCTACAGATTTCACATTCCTAGAGTTCCATTAAACACTCTGCTAAAATATTTGAAGATTAGGGCACTTAATTTGGAAATGTGAAATATCTACACAACAGCCTGAAGGAAAACCTCAACACCAGCCTTACTTATCATGACTGATAAAGAGTATCTTTCTGAATAAAAGGCTGCAGTTTCCTCTTTGCCCTTTCTCAGGGAAAACAATCAAGCCCCGGCTCCACTTGGACAGCGTCATCTAGGTGAACTTAAGGAGAAGCCTTCAGACCACGACTGACACCTCTTGGTTATCACAGCTAAGAGGCTTGACTGCAACAGAAGAAATGAACTTCAGGTTCAACACCCTCTCTTTATGGATTTCCACCAGTTATTTTAAGGCATGCCTCTTTCTAGCAGTTTGGCTGCTGCAAGGTGGTCTAGGGAACCACAAATCTTATCAGGCGCAGAATGTGTCCAGTTCAGAGCCGGTGATTCCACTCCAAGACTTCAATGTCCAAAGGCTTCAGGGCATCTAGCTTCAGGATTTGGGTACTCATGTCTGCAGATTCCAACAGCAGGATAAATGCCACACAGCCCAGCAGCATCTCGAGTGAGGAGTCAGAGTAAGGAATCCATTCCTATAGCCCTGCTACAGCACAGATGATCTTTGTGTGTGAACAAACTACCAACACGCTAGCATATCATTTAATTAACGGAGCAGACAAAGCGTTCTAGCCAAAAACTACTAACATGCAGAAGGAAAAGAGTTGCCATCTATAGGGAGCTTGAACGGGGTTCATGGAGTAGCGGTATCTGCAAACAATAGTTGCCATATGCTCGTCCTCTGCTACGTATCCTGCATACCCCCCGACAGACCT
>VZSG01000510.1:250791-278488 GCA_013398315.1 Nothoprocta pentlandii | reverse complement strand
TCCCTCCTTGTCCTTCCTCCCCGCCTTTCCTCCTTCCCCTCCTCACTCGTCCGTGTATTTCCGCGGCCGTCCCGGGCTGTGCGGGCAGCGGCGCTGCGCCCGAGGGGCAGGTTCAAGCTGCCTGCCGCCTCTCTTGGCTTTTGCGGGAAGAGGAGGTTTGCAGAGTGCCCCTGGGGAGGCTCAGCAGTGCCCTGCCCCACAGGAAGGAGGTTTCCTTTCAGCCGGTCACCTGCCGACCGAAGGGGAAGTGACTAAGCTCCCCACTCCTTACGCTCGTCCCCAGGTTATTCAGGCCTGCTCTGCCCCTCGGTGCGTTTTCTCGTGGCTTCTTACGTCAGCTTTGGTTCTTTGGGTGTGTGGGAACACAGAGCCCTGACCCCAGTACAGACTGGTAGAGATTTCGCAGCTCTTGAGCCATCCCACGCAATCTCTTCCAGCCTTTAACCCGGTAACACTTCCTCCCACCCAGAGTACAAAACTCATGGGTTTTGTATACCCTTATAGCTATCAGCCCCATTCATGCACTTTGCCCTCATCCTTATGCCTTTCCCTTTCCTCCGCCAAGAAGCGGGAAGCCCAGGGCTGATCCTCTGCAGGGGCCTGAGCGATGCTGCAGCGCTTAGAAACAGGGGTGAATTCTGCATCGATGATCCCCAGTCCCGGCCTTCCGTAGCTGAGCCAATAGCTCCATACCTGTGTTCCTTCGGATGAGGCCTACTGCCTTTAGGATCATGTTTAATGGCTGTTAGGCAGACTCCTTGTTTTTAAGCTGTCTGGGGACTGGTTTCTGTTGATACTGCTTCCACTGTTCTGCCTTTTTTTTTTTTATTTTTTCAGCCACCAGGCAGCAAATCTGTCATTTTAGCTTTAGTTTTCCCTATTCTAAAATCTAGTGGGTTTGCTGCAGCTTCCAGGACAGATCTCATGGCTTTGAAGAATTCTCTCTGTATGTAAAAGGATTTGGTGCATACATTTTGGCATATGTTCTCCTGGCCTCTGCCTGGGCTCTCATTGCCTGGTCTGTATTAGGCTGCTCCAGCATCTACCATCATCCTTTCACTGTCTCATTTCTTTGCTGTTTCTCCTGGGGAGCTCTGGTTTCTGACGGACATTGGACAGCAGCCTTGCCCCCTCGCCCTCACTCCACGGGTCCAAATCACAGGCAGTTGACCTAAATGTTGTTAGCAGTGGGCGGCACTGCACTACCTAACAGAGTTGCAATTTTGCAACTGACTTTACCCGAACTTCCCAATTCCCGTCCTCCTCAGTGAGGATGAGCTCCGAGATCCACGGAGCTAAGTGCGAGATGTTACAGTTTGCATGTAAATACATTTTTTTTTCTTTAATATTCTTAAAACCTGACTACGATTGTTTGCTTTAACTAGTGATCTGAAATGTTTACAGCCTAAAATAACAGTGGATTAGAGTAATGGCATTCACATACAGCAGAAGGATGGAGAGGATGAATTGGTAAAAAGAAAATAGATGACTGGCTTTATTTTTCTTAATTTATACTATGTTTTGATAATCACATCTTTTAAAGTACACTAAATGAAAATTAGAAGCCTACTCAAGCTCCATTTGTTTTTTTTTTTTTTCTTAGGTATTCTTAAGCAAGTCAAAGACTACATTAAAGAATGCAGTAAGTGCCAGGAGAAGCTGGATCGTTCTCGATCTCTGTCAGATCCTTCTGAAATGCTAGAGGAGCTGGGACTGGATGCAAAATCTCATGAAGACAGTAATGAAACGGATGAGGAATTGAGTAATACAACGTCAATCACAGCTGAATTCCCAAAGTCTGCAAAGAAGAAGCCAATAGCAAAGCATGAGCTTGTATTTGTAAGTAACATTGTTTATATCTGAATGTATTTAAGACATTTATTCACACTATTTTACTTGCATACTAACTTTATCACATACTTATTCTTGTGATAATCTGGCAGTAAGAAGAGCATGTACATTTTGCCAAATATGTCTGGTATACAGAAACAGGCAACTGCTGAATATGAAACAACTAATTACGGCATGTCAAGAATTACACTCTCCTTTATCTGTGCATATAGTACCCAAGGGAAAATGAATTCAAAAAATCTTTATAGTAATACATCACATACAGGAGTCTCATGGAATAGCTCTCTCTTCTTTAATAAATAATGCCTATATTTGTATAATCAATTCTTGGTGATCGTAATGGGGAGTATATGTAGACTTCGGTATTTTTTTCAGACAGCAGCACTGAAAAATGCTGCTGAATTTCAGTGCTGAAACAGCACTGAAAAATTCAAATTGTTTGAATATCTGCATCTTCACGGTTTTCCAGTTGTCTGCTTTAGCTGTGTATTGAGAGGGTGGGGCAGACTTGAAACATTTATAGAAAGAGAGCCGCAGTAAAAATAGCCACTTTATTAAATTGACTTGAACTGATTGTGTTGTTGCTGAAAGCAGCTAATCCTTTTCCGCCTTGCAGCGTAAATGCTTCCAAAGGCCCAGTCCAAACGTAATGAAGTTTTCATCATGTTGTTTATGACAGGTTGACAGTAAGGGCCTTGTGAAGCAGTCGTCTTCCAAGCACTGTCTGTCAGTGCTAAGCCAGCTGAATCAGCAGAGGCTTTCCAATCAGTTCTGCGACGTGACTCTGCTCATTGAAGGAGAGGAGTACAGAGCCCACAAAGCTGTCTTGGCAGCCAACAGCGAGTACTTCCGAGAGCTCTTCATCGAGAAGGGAGCTGTCTCCAGTCATGAAGCTGTAGTGGATCTGTCAGGTGAATTGTGGGTTCCAAAAATAGCCACTGTAACATCCTGTGTAAGGTTTACAGCATTTGATGCAGTTTCTTTTGCATGTTCAAGAAGATCAAACACTTTTGTCTCTTTATTTTGTTTTCTTCTTTTCATCTGGAAGTATTTTGTGTTGATTTTAATGCTGAAGTGGTCATCACTCTGGTTTTGCATAATCCAGTCTCCCATATTGAACAGACGGTGGGATTTCATCTCATAATTCCTAGGAAGCTTTTTTCCTTTTTAGTTTGTTTATGTGCTTTGCTTGTGTTAGTTACAGACATCAAAAATCAAGGAATGTAATCAAATGCTGGAATAAATTGAGAAGGGATGTTCACTAGCTTCTCTAAGAGCTCTTTTACGGAGCACATACCTGATTGTGTCTGTCTAGACCATTACTATATTTTAGTATAGAGATATTTTTAATACACACATATTTGTGCTCGTTTCGCCACCTTAAAGACAGGTAACACTCTTAAAATGAATGTTCCCAGAATAACTCCCTAAGGATGGAGAGCATGTAGATAGATCTTTTTCTTTGCTTCCTCACTAGTTCCGTACCGGGTCTGTCTTTGCTTGACATGAACAGTGGGTTTCTGGTGTGTGGTCCAGAAGTTCCCCCAAGATAAGTGTGATTGGTGAACTTCTGTGAAATTACACCCTATGTTTAGTTTAAGCTTTTGTATCTATATATCAGGTTTTTTATCCACTACCCGCTTTGTCTTATCTCTCTGCCACATCCATTATTACATAAGTCTTCAGTGCTTTTTGCTAAAGTCCAAAAGATAACGATTAAATTAGGGTGAACCCGCTTCAGGAATACTGTGGCCCTCCTAGCATCTTAAAACAATCTTCTGGAGAATTCTGGTGTGAAAATACACAAAAAGTTGTCTGAGCTTGGCTCAGTGTAAAGAGAAATAGAGCAGGAGGGTGCTTTTGTA
This sequence comes from Nothoprocta pentlandii, assembly GCA_013398315.1. Classification (NCBI taxonomy): domain Eukaryota; kingdom Metazoa; phylum Chordata; class Aves; order Tinamiformes; family Tinamidae; genus Nothoprocta; species Nothoprocta pentlandii. The sequence continues at coordinate 274,772 of VZSG01000510.1, read as the reverse complement.
TAAATGATAGTTGAGACCCAGTACAGCATCTTCAGTGCTATTTGCAAATATATTTCACCCTAAATTTCAGACTTAGCTATATCAAGGGTGAACTGTTGTGCCTGGACTCTGGGGTATTTTGGTATCATTTGGGTATCATGGATTTGCTCTAATCTCTTGCTTTGTTCCTGGCAGGGTTTTGCAAGTCAAGTTTTCTCCCTCTACTGGAATTCGCTTATACTTCAGAACTGACTTTTGACTTCTGCAGTATGGCAGAAGTAGCCATGCTGGCCCGACACCTCTTCATGACAGAGGTGCTAGAGATCTGTGAACATGTGCACAAGCAGATGGAAGAGAAACAGATCACCGTGTACCAAAAGGGAGACATCCACACAGTGGAGTCGACGCAAAACCTAGCGGAGCAGCCTGACGTTGAGATGCAGCCGGTGGAGGGTGCGGAGCAGCCGGCGCCAGCGGTGCTGGCGGCCACGGTGGTCAACGGCGCTGCCTCCGCCGCCGAGCTGGAGGGGGAGGCAGCGCTTGAGGCGGCTCCCGCGGCCGCAGAGCCTGCGGAGGCCGCCGCGGGTGGCCTCGTAGAGCCCGCGGAGCGGCGCGACACAGCCGGAGCTCACGTGCAAGCCCGGCCCGTAGAGCCGGCCCCGAGCAGCCCCGTGCCGGTGGCGCAGGCTCAGCTGCCGCAGCTCGAGGAGGCCGCGGATGCGCAAGGTCAGGCGGGAACCAATGTGGATCGGGAGCAAAGCGGCGCGGGGAGCGTGGGGAGCTCTTCCGCCGACCCTGCCAACTCACTGGAGCAGGAGCAGAGCGGGCCCGGCCAAGAGCAGAGCGTTCCTGCTTCACAGCCGGAGAGCGAAGCTTCCAGCCAGGACGACACCTACAAAAGCAAGCTCCGCCAGCGGTCCGTCAGCGAGGGTGGATATATCAGGTTGCATAAAGGAATTGAGAAGAAACTGCAAAGCAGAAAGGCGAATCCCAAATCTGCAGTTCAGCAGGTATCCCCCCTCTCGTTAGGCCTGTTCTCAGCTTTATGGTCCTGCGTTCCCAGACCAATCTGAAAAAATGGTTTTCTGTTTCTGTTTGGCTTTTTTTTTTTCCCTCCCTTTTGTAGGAAATCACTATTACTGGAAAATGAAAGTAAATTCCAACATATGGCAGTTGCATAAAATAAATTCACAACAAAATTCCTTCTATCTTGGAGTTCTCTATAAAGCTCCATGTAATTAGCTTAGTTTGAGTATCTTTCTCCTGCATTTTTATGGTAAGACAGAAGGTGTATTTGCTTCCTGAAAGTCATGCCATTTGGAAATTTGATTCCTAGCCAGTATGTGGCTATATTGATAATGGGCGAATACATAAATATATTTGCTTATAGAAATGAGTCCCTACGCTTGTTGAGGCTGTTCCTCTCTTGTAGCCATAAACCACAGTAATGTGGTTATGCTGCACCAAGGCTGGGGTCGATTTGTTTAAGAAAAACAAAAAAGAAATGTTCCAAGAGCACTGACATGTAAAAGTAAAGCACTCAGGAATGCCAAATGTTTAGTACTTAGCCAGTTTCAGTACTTGTATTATGAAACCACTTTCTTACTCTTCCCTCTTCAGGAGTCTTGTCCCTGTTGTTGCTTAGGGGTAGGTGGTATTGCCTGCACTGAGCAGTAGCTGGTTGGTTCCTGGCACAAAGCTCACTTCACCTTACTCTTTCCCTGCCTTTTAAATCTTACTGTTAATTTTACTTAAATTAACTCTCATTTTCACACTAGAGTGACCAGTTCTACACTCAGCGCTTGGTTTGTTATCTTTATAACTCCCTCATAGGTCAGGTTATAACACTAGTCTCCTTTTGACGGGTGGACAGCAAAAGCCATCCAAATACTTTGATACAATCAAAATGTCTGAGTACCCTATTTAGGGTGGCCAGAGAATGGCAAGTTTTGTTCCCCTTTGTGAGCAGTGGAACATCTTACCTTCAGGAACAGCTCCTGCTGTTTGTGGTTTGTAAGCCTGACCCTGTGGTAAGGAAGGAATACAAACAGTGGCCACCCGTGGGAAAAATGACATTTTAGATAACAAAAATGGCATTGGGAATAGATTCTGCTTCCACCAGCTTGTCTTCATTCACTTCATGGCCCTGCATCCCATTTCAGGGTGGTTGTCTTGGGCGTATGAGGTGTGGAAGGGCTAGCCTGTCTTCAGCAGCTGGTGAATGCCTTGCCTGGTGGGGGCGTGGGGAGGAGAAAAGGTCAGGGAACTTTTTCCCTTGCCCTGCTCGCACAAACATGGAGGAGAAGCACCTGGTACAGGAAGCGTCAATATCCTCGCTTAAAATCTGGCTTCTAAAAACCTCGATGCAAATTCCTCCATAGGAAAGTGAGATCACCAGCTGCAGCTATCTCTGCAGCTAATATTGCCTCATTAATAAATAAATAAAAGTAAAGCTGGAGTCTCTTTAACAGAGAACAGCTTTGTTGAAATAGTGTATTTTTTTTTCTACACGTTTGTGATAAATGATTTTGTCCTTGCTCACTGATAAAAATGACCTAGGCTACTTGTTTTATCTGATGGCTTTGGAACTAAAACAAATATAAAGCCTGGAAAGGGCAGTTGGAGCAGTTGGAAACTGCTGGAAGCATTTGATAGCAATTGTGATTGGAAGAACTTGCATTTTCTATGTAAGTATCCCTTAGCTCTCACTTAACCAAGTCTCCTGGGCTGAGAAGTTAGCCCCTGAACTGATACATTGCTGTCTGCCTATAATTGTATCCAGTTTATGTTTTTAAAGCAAGTTAATTAAAACAGGTTATCAGTTATTTGGTGCCATGAGTTGCATAGTTTTGCAGTGACCTGAACGGGCTTAACTATCCAGCAACTGAGCTGGATAAGCAAAATTAGATAGCAATTTTTCTAAGCAAAATTAGATAGTACTGTAGTTACTCAGAAACATCAACGTTCAGTACTAGTTTTCAGAGAAGGTATGAAATACAGGGTGATAAGTTCATTATAAAATTAATCCAAATATTTCTTTTCTCAACTTAGGTTGCCATGAAACTGGTACAGAGAGGGAAAAAAATGAAACAGCCCAAAAGAGAGAGCACGGAAAATAATGAATTAGAAGCACAGCACAAATGCTCCGAGTGTGGAATGGTTTTCCAGCGGCGCTACGCACTTATAATGCACACGCTGAAACATGAAAGAACTAAAGATTATAAATGCCCGGTAAGTTTTTGTCCGTCAGTCTTTGTCCTTCTGAAAGTTGTAAGCCATGAAACAGTGGGTAATTAAGCCAAGACTGAATGCCTGCTGGAGGCAGGTGACAGACTTAGCTGATGATACTACTTAAAACCACTTAAAACCCTTAAAGCCTTTACATTTCTTGAAATAACTTTGAAGTATTAAACACTGAAGTCCTGTATGGCCTTTCCCAGCTGTGTAAAAAGGAATTCCAGTACGGGGCCTCGCTGCGAGCCCACCTCGTCCGCCACACGCGCAAGACTGAGGCCAGCGCGGCAGCTGCCGGCGAAGAGGAGCCCGGCGCCGCCTCCGTGAAAGGGCGAGTCAAACGGGAGTTTATTTGTGACATCTGTGGGAGAACTCTGCCTAAGCTCTATTCCCTCAGGATACATATGCTCAAGCACACAGGGGTAAAACCACACGCGTGCAAGGTAAGGAGAGAACTCTTATTTTGTTACCAAGAATACAAATGTTTTCCTGGTACTCTGGTTTCTCTAGTAGTTTCTCCTTGTCCAAAACATTATGTTAGAATAGGTCAGTTTAGAATGGGGAAAATTACTGTGGTATTTCTGATCGTTCTTATAGTCCATTTCTGAGAAAGAACTAGAGTGAGCTTGGATTATGAAATTAGTATCCCTACATCCATGAAATATCTTTAGTGTTATTTTGTAGCAGACCAGTTTTACCACTGGTGAGAATGACAGGCTTGATCATCCAGGTTCCCAGGAAATAGCGGTGTGTGTGATCTTTGGAGTTAAACTAGAGCTTCTGCTTTGAAAGTCTGCCACATACTGGGTTTTGTTTGTCTTATTCCACTGGATTTGGAATTTTTAGGTTTGTGGAAAAACGTTTACATATAAGCACGGACTAAAAATGCACTTAGCTCTCCACGAAGTACAGAAACAATTCAAGTGTGACTTGTGTGAAAAGTCCTTTGTCACAAAAAGAAGTCTTCAGGAACATATGAGCATTCATACAGGTATGTGATTAGAAAGAAGAACCTTTTATCCTGGACTGTTTTTGTACACTAGTTTGTCTTCAGCATTGTCCTTTGGGCTCAAAGGAACCAAGTAGTAGTTTCTCTTTTCTCTCCCTTTGGCCGAACGTTTAAGATGGGTGTGAGAAGTCATTTTTATGTTTTGGGGCTTGTTTTACCATAGCTTAAGGTTATGCTTAAATATTCTGATCAAGAACATGAGGTGAACACGGGTAGTCTGTTGCTGTGTTTTGGTGTGTGTCTATATCTTGACAGCCCACCAAAGACAAGGCAACAGGCTGGAATGTTAGAGCTCATAGAGAATGTCAGAGCTTATTCTCTCGGAGGAAAGCTTTCCAAGTTAGAGAGTAAGGATCTCCTCATGTTTTGTAAGACTTGCTGTAGTAATAAAGTGTTTGTAAATCGGGAAAACTTAGGATATAACTACATAACTGTTCCAATTTATTTGAATAAAAGTTTTCAGTTTCTTATTGGCACGAAGCATACTTGTTTTTTAATTCCTATTTCTAAATATCACTGGGAGAGGTCCTCTTAATCTTCAAAGTGCATTCCATTCTCATTGGGCTCTGATCTGGAAACTGTAGGAGTTTTCAATGACAGCGCTCTTCATTGTGTGACTCTTCTTCCTTCTTTGAAACTCTCATGAGAAGATGGCATTTGAAATCTGTCCTTTTAATTGAGAAATACAGGACTCATATAAAACTTGTTTTATGAAAATAGAATAGTCACATTTTGGAAAAGCTAATATCTTGAAACATCTTAAAATGTGAAAAGATGACAATATAATAATTTAATGCCAACAGCATTTTAAAATATTTCATAATATGCAGAAGTTATTTGTGTTTCTTGTTTCCTGAGCTGGGAATCAAAACCGAGAGATGCTTCTTCTTAACACAATTTGCTCCAGTAATGGAGGCATTTATGAGTACTCCGCACTCCTAAATTTATGGGTTGGAGCTGAAAATGTTTCATTTAGCAAGCTGTTCCATGGATTCAAGGCCTAAATCCTCCACAGATAATGCTGCATTGCTGGAGAAGCTTCATGTTGTGTAAATGAAGAGAAGTCTTTTTTTTAAATGCTAGATGGCAGTTTTCAAACCTGCTTTTTTTTTTTATGACTAATTAGCATCTGTGAAGTTATGCCCTATGTTTAGAAACATTTAATCAAGTCATTTGGAATCATTGCTTTGCCTTCCTTTGCCTTTTGTACATATATTGATATGTACAAAACACTTCAAAACTTTCAGCTGTACATAATTAAGTTTACTTTTCTTTGTAGCACTACCCTGTCTACTTTGGATAAATTGTGTGATAGGAAAGTACGCACAGAAAGCACTCTGGAGAGGTGGGGGCCTGGCTTTGTAATGCCTTTTGTTTTGTTTTGCCAGGAGAATCTAAGTATCTCTGCTCCATCTGTGGAAAATCTTTCCACAGAGCATCAGGACTCAGTAAACACATAAAGAAACATCAGCCAAAGCCTGAAGTTCGTGGTTATCAATGTACTCAGTAAGTTGGACGTTTTGCTTTCGTCCTCAACTTTCATTATCTTTTATAAAGAGCATGTTGCTGTAGTGAGAGACCATTCACTAGTCCAGAATAAAACTTCAGAAGCCTTAAAAGAAAAAATATCACTATTTTATTTCATGCCTTGCAGCAGAAAAACTTAATTGCTACCCAGTTCTGCTTTTCATATCATTCTCCTGATTGTGTTTGCACTTGCAGCTGGGATCTATAGCTACAAACAGCTTTAAAGCTCCTGTGTAGACAGAGAGTAGACAGAGAGTGATGAGCTCCTCAGAGAGGGGGAACTTTGTGCCTGTTCTTGTCCTCCTTTGCCGTGAGAGTTAATTTCAGCTGCATATGAAATATCCTAGGCAATCTACCACGCAATGTCTCTTTATGCCCTGCAGTATGCCCTGTGTTCAGCAAACAGCTCTGCAGAAACATCATCAATGAACTCGCTGGCCATAGCTGGATTATAGATTTTATGATCATCTAAATATCTTTGTATTACTGAAAGTGATTTAACAGAAACACTGCAATTGGAAGAGTGCATCTCTTTGGGTGCTAAGAAATCATTGATAATTTTCCCGTGACCAAGCAGATTATGCAGAGAACCTTTTAATTAACTTTCTACAAGTTAATTAACATTTCCAAACTGCCAATATTCTTTCCAGGATTAAATGGGATTCTCCAGTGTGTTTGATGGACTGTACACAACTTGCATCTGAAGGATTATTAATACTGTAGTTTTTCATTAAAGCATGTGTACTACTATGTGTTAGTATAAGCAGTATTTTTAACTTTAGAAAGTGTACTTCAGTTTTATCTGCAGTGTTTTAATTTAGTGCCTTGTTATAATGATCTCAATATAAAGAGATATCAATATAAAAAAAAATGCAGTTAATAGAGTCCAATAGGGCCAGAACTGGTTAATGAAACTTTAGGAAAGGTGATACAATTCATGTTGTCACGAGGGGTTTAGAAAGCCTCACTAAGGTGTCAGCAGACGTCAGTTTTCTAGGTGCTGGGCATGGTTTGTAAGGCTCCCAGCCAGACTTGATTTTGAGTTTCTGGCTCAGCTCAGCAGGGCTGTGCATGAGGTCTTTTCCTGCAGTGCAGTTGGGCTAAAATTCAGAGAAGCTGGTAGGAGATGAAAGCACAGTAGTGTGTTAGGAGTGCCCTGGGGTTGAGTCTCCTGGGATCCCCAAGAGCCCATGTGAGGAATATTGCCCCAGCCCAAGGTGTTGGTCCCCTGGAACAGGCGACCCTTCCTCAGTGGTGTTACATGAGGAAGAGGAACTGGTGATGAGGCAAAGCTCTCTCTGAAGCAGCACGTCCTGCCCTCAAAGAGAGCAGCAGGCGTGTTCTGGAGCAGACTCACCTCTGTGGTCCTCACACAGAGGAGCTTTGTGTAATTGCACCATGACAAGGCATAAGTAAAGGAAAACTTTAGGAATTTGCCTAAGCTAAAGGATGCATTACCTCACTCTCAGGTGCTTTCTTTTAGGATCCTGAATTTCTGTTTAAATTTCTTGGGAAGATACTTAAGTGTTACAAGCTACAAATCACTGTTCTCTTTGTATTGGTATTTAATCCTCCGTGGTTGTGGGAAAAAAACCAGCTGTTCCTGCCTTCCTAAGTCCATATAAGTTATCTGTAGAAGACAAACAAAAATGATTGGAGGTCCTCAAGTTACCTCCCATACCTTCAGATAAGCTGTTGGCCTCGAAGCCCTTTGTTCTTGTGATGGGGGATGCTGCAACCTTTACTCTTACAGGTGTGAGAAGAGTTTCTACGAGGCTCGAGACCTGCGGCAGCACATGAACAAACATTTAGGGGTGAAGCCCTTCCAGTGCCAGTTCTGTGGGAAATGCTACAGTTGGAAGAAGGACTGGTATTCCCACGTAAAGTCTCACTCTGTCACTGACCCTTACAGGTAAGGGGGAGCTCTCGTGGCAGCCGAGAGGCGCCACATGCGGATACAGGCCGGCCCAGCAAGGAGCTGCCTGGGGGAATCTGTGGCTAAAGCAACAGTTGACTGGCCTTGCCTGAGGTCTGGGCTACTTGCTGCTGGGCAGACAAGTGCAGAGAGTGTGGTCAGTCTGGTAGCCTGCTGGCACGTTTGGGCAGCAATGCCTATGGAGGTGCTAAGGGGATAAATATAACTGGTAAAATGAGAGCTGCTGCTTGAGCTCACTGCTCTAGAATGGCAAGCAGGAGCTTCCTGTAGCTGAGAAGAAGAGAGAACATGGCTCTTGCAGCCCAGCGGTGTTATTTCTAAGTGTGGAACTATTTGTCATGCCAGCCAGTGCTGAATATCTTTACTTAGAGAAATCATATTCCCATTACCCTTTATATACTTTCCTTAAAATGTTTTTTGGTTGAAAAATGGCAAATCAAACTTGGCATAATGGTTTCAAGTAGGTTTCTCATTTAACACACTGTAGGTGCAATATATGCGGCAAAGAATTTTACGAGAAAGCTTTGTACAGACGGCACGTGAAGAAAGCCACGCACGGCAAAAAAGGCAGGGCCAAGCAAAACCTGGAGCGAGTGTGTGAGCACTGCGGGAGGAAGTTCACCCAGCTGCGGGAGTACAGGAGGCACATGAACAACCACGAGGGTACGTAGGAAGGCAGAGGGAGGGAAGGGGCTTGTGGGTTTGCTTTTGCCTCTGCGTGTATCCTGGCGTGCAAGCCACAGGGAATTCCCCCAGGCTCTCCAGTTACAGTTTGAGTTGGTCTTGCTGTGTTGGTTGGGCTCCAGTGGCTTCCGGAGATGACTGTTGGGATCTTTCTAAAACTGTAGGCACCCACAAGGACAGGGACAGTCTGTCCTTCCTTTTAGGAACTTAGATGCAATGAAAAGGTGCGTATCTAGCAAAGCCCTGTGTGTGTAGTAAAACACTCGCCAGTTTCGAGGGCTGGCAAAATACTCCAACCAAAGAGTGATTGGCTCTGACTCAGAAGTAAGGGTCACTGCCTGGAAACTTGTCAGCTCTTTGCTTTACAAAAGCAGGAAACTGAAAGGTGCTTGGGGTAGATGTGAAAATGTGTTAGAATACAGAAAGGTGCATCTCCACTTTAGCTCTGAAGTTATGATACTGAATTTGAGTATTTCCAGGGGCGTTGCAAGGATATATGAGCTTCTCTCTTGGGACAGAAAAAAAAACTTTTCCCAAGAATGTCTCCTTTTAAACACCCGTTAGGAGTAGATCTAATTGGTTTTTTAGCTACTGAAAGAGCAATTTGTGTGCTTGTTTTCTTAAATAGAGGTTCCTCTCAGGCACACCTACCTCTAGCAAGTGTTACAAAAGGCAGTATTGCAATTGTGCTCATTGCCACCGCCACCTCCCATTAAATATCAGGTAGCACAGAACTCCTAAAATGGCACAAAGGAGAATAAAATTAAACAAATATGCGGTATTTAAACATATGTGGTGTAGGTGAAGGAGGAAAAGGCCCTGGATGGCATTGTAGCTGTAAGAAAGGAGTAAGTGATAGGAGGTGGATACGAAGATTTACAGAAAGAGTGTGATGAGGAGTGTACATGAGCAATACTACTGGGCAAAACCTGGTTTCAGAAAGGCATAATAGGCAAAAAGCCGTAGGAATTTTGCCAACGTGTATGTACTTGAAATAGGTGGGAGAGTGCATGAAATGAAAAGGTTTGGCAAAGGAAAACCTTGGAAACGAGCTAGACGGGGCGGAGCCCTGTGGCAATGGCAGGGAACGTGCTGTGCTAGCAGCGTGCTGCAGCGCAGCGATGGCAGCTCCTCTGCCTGAGGAAGCTGTCACGTTTCTTGTGGAGGCTCCTTCTCCCGAGCTCTTCCAAACCCGCCTGGATGCCGCCCTGTGCCCTGGGTGTCCCTGCTGGGGCAGGGCGTTGGGCTAGACGGTCTCTAGAGGCCCCTTCCAACCCCAGCCCCTCCGTGATGCTGCGGCGCCGGTGTCTGCGCCGGCGCCGGGGCCTCCTCGCGGCGGGCGCCGCTGACGCCTCTCGTGCTTTGCCTTGCCCGCGGCGCAGGTGTGAAGCCCTTCGAGTGCCTCACGTGCGGGGTGGCGTGGGCCGACGCGCGCTCGCTCAAGCGCCACGTGAGGACGCACACGGGCGAGCGGCCCTACGTGTGCCCCGTGTGCAACGAGGCCTACATCGACGCGCGCACGCTGCGCAAGCACATGACCAAGTTCCACCGCGACTACGTGCCCTGCAAGATCATGCTGGAGAAGGACACGCTGCAGTTCCACAACCAGGGCACGCAGGTGGAACACGCCGTGAGCATCCTGGCGGCCGACGTGCCGGAGCCGGAAGCGGAGCTCGGCGCGGGCGGCGAGGCGGTCGAGACCGTGGTGGTGACGGGCGAGACGCTCGAAGCCATCGAGGCGGTGGCGGCCACGGAGGAGTGCGCGGCCGTGTCCACCCTGTCCGACCACGGCATCATGCAGGTGGTGAACTACGTGCTGGCCCAGCAGCAGGGGCAGAAACTGGCCGAGGTGACACAGGCCCTGGAGACCGTGGAGGTGGAAGTGGCCCAGGTTAGCGAGACGGAGTGAGAGCAGCGCACGCCAGAGAGGGCTGCCCGAGCGAGGCCTTAACACGGGGCTCCTTACGCATCATAACCGCAGGCCCGAGGCGATGGCAGGTTGCAAACAGCTCCTCCCCTGTACTGAATTTCTTGGTTACAAAATACTGCACCGTGAACCGCAGGGAGAAAGATTGAGATGCTTCAGTGTGGACCAAGACCCTTAAAGACGAGCGTTTCTGCACTGGCCATAATGGACGAGTTAAAAAACTCTATCTGAAAAGTAGTATTTCCTGTGTCATGGAGTAAGTATCATGCTGTAAATTAAAAATAAAATGTATAAAGAGACTGCACTAAAAGACTAGGAATGCACAGTTCCTGTCAGCAATTTTGTTTACTTTTGTTTTCACGTGCATTTCATCAAATCCATTAGCCACGCGGGGTTGGATGGGGTCCTGTCCCTCCCCAAGGGAGCGCAGCCCTTCCAGCAGGGAGCGCTTCCCGTGAAGCCCAGAGAGCGGGAGGCCTCCGCGTTGGGGCCGACGCGCTGCCCGCCGGCAGCCAGGCCCCGTGTGGCAGGCCGCGTGGGAATGCCAGGCCAGCGGCAGGCTGAGCAAAACCCGCTCAGAAAGACGGGCCGGGCGAAGGGCCCCTCCGTTGGGAGCCAGCCCGGGAGCTCCAGGCGTGAAGGGCTCCCGCAGGGAGAGCGCTCGTGCCCGGCAGCATCCCGGCGCGGCTGCGGAAGGGGCTGGTGCACCGGCCTTGGCGCACGGTGCCCTCTGGCCGGGACCTTTAGCCGTGTCCGTGGGGCCGGAGGCCGCTGTGTAGCGCGCGGCCCACGCAGGCACCATCCTCGTGGGCATGGATTCCATGCAGTTTTGTGCATTGCGTTTAATGTTGAAGCTTTCACAGGTAACTGTTCATTTATATATATATATGTATATTTCAAGATGAATGTATTGAATGCATCCAATTAGTTATGACCGGATCCTTATTTATTATATTGTGTTGTGTTGAAAGGGAGCAGAGGAGCTGTGGTATCAAACAGGACACGCCTCAGGATTGAGAACTACAAACATGTTAAAATGAGGTAAAAACTGGATTTGTCTCCAAATTAGGTCAGCTGGAGCTTTTTACCAGTCCCTGCAGGCGTGACAACACTGCCAAGGCAGGGTAGTTACCTGGTGTGTCACTTAACACTCGCTAAAGAGAAAACTGCTGCTGCTTTTCCTCCTGGCCAGCACAGAGACCCGCGCGTTTGAGCCCGGCTCCAAGGCCCAAGGTGCAGGGCCGGGACCGCAGCCCGCAGGAGGAGCAGGAGGCAACTCGGGAGGGGGCCCCGCGCGCTCCTGTTCCTGGCCGGAGCTGCGCGCGCTCCTGGGCTGTTGGTGCTCATGACAGCCCCACCGGCTGCGGCGAGAGGCCTGGGGGTTGGGGGCCAACACTGGGAACGGTTCCCTGCAACGACTGTGAAACAACACCCCGACAGAGCAACCAGCTCCTCTGAGCTAGTATTTCTACCTTTCCCGTGGCTTAACTCATGGGTTTTCTGCCGCCCGAGTTACCACACGGGCAGTTCTCTTTATGTTTTGTAGGTATGTAGATAAGCAGTTGTAGACTTGTTTTTGGGTTCTTTTTTAATGAGCAATAGGTAGTTTGAGCTCCTGCCTTAGGGCTGGATTTACGTGTGGACCTTTTCAAGGTCAGAGTCCTTCCACAGAGAAGCAGGGCCACTATTCAAACGTTCTGCAGCTCCTCACCACCGCGCTGGTTCAAATGGAACAAGAAATCAATACTTGAAATGCTGCTGGCTGTAATTCTTGAGAAATGCTTTTTATAGACAAGTAGCTGGAGATAGCCATCCTGCTTAAACACCATAGGTAAAATTAACAGGTCTTACTGCCATTATGATGCGAAAAGATTTAATGGACTGCTAGGTAAACCTTAAATTTTACTGGGCTGTTTGTATCTTACTAATAATTGTGTATTACTAAAGTGAGGAGATGTTTAATAAAAGTAGCTGTAAATAGTGTTAGGACATTATTTGTACATTTAATGTGTAACCTCGCAAATCTATTATCAGCACCTTAATTCAGTCCTCGGTGCATTTATTTATTTGCCCAACGTAAGGAAGACAAAAGGAGAGAGTAAATCTGAAAGCCTTGTTAGCTCGTGTAGAAAGGCTCTTCCTGACTTTCTGGCCGGCCCCTGGAGAGAAAAATGAAGTACGAGACCAGCGCCAGGGTGGTTTCACCCTGAGCCTGTGGCAGGATCCCGCAGCTGGGGGCTCTGACGCTGCGGCGTGCGGGAAGGCGGGAGCGTCAGTCCGGGCCTGGCTCTTCCTGCACCTCTGATGTTGCCTTAAGGTTCTGAGCCTAGGATGGGAGGAGGCTTCCCCGTCTTCTGCAGCCTAGTAGAAGCCAGGCTGCAGCCACGCAGTAGGTCTTATTTAATTAGATTTTTTTAAATAGAGCTCATGGAAAGTGTCCACTTCCCACATAGGCCTAGTGAACTCCTGTACATAATGAAGTTGATCTGTACATTCGGCTGTTTTTATTTAGCGTTAGTTGTATAAAGTTACAGTCATTTCTGTCACTAAATAAACTTGAGCTTTGCCATGACTTCCTCGTGAGCAAGTTTGTTTTTTGGTTTTGTTTTCCAGGAGAAAAGGAAGGTTACTGAACTTTATTCCCGAGTACTCATAGTACTGCTTTCTTCTGCATATTTTAAGTCTGATGCAGTTGCCTTGTCCGGGACGAGGCAAACGCTGCCGGTGGTGTCAGTGGGGCTGGTGGCGGCAGTGGGGCTGGTGGTGGCAGTGGTGGTGGGAGCGGGGCTGTCAGAGCAGCGCTGCCCTGGAGGCCCCTGCTAACCCAAGCCCCTCGCGCTGCTGCTGCCGGCGCTGGAGGGGCTCGGTCCCTGCGGAGGCTCCTGTGGCGGCACAAGGGCAGCTGGGCGTGAGAAACTGCACAAAAGGGTACGGGGGTTTTGCCCCCGCTCTGCTCTCACTGGGGTGGCACCACCTTCTGCCCGGCCATTACAGGGGAAAGCGCAAGTGCCTCACGCCCTCGGGACGTGCCCAGTTTCACAGGATGATGATGATGATGATGATGATGATGATCCCCATGAGGGAGCCAGTGTTAGGGCCCCCAAACACCTGGCTGGAGACCCGCGCACCCCCCAAGCACCTCTTCATTGGGGCTGGTCCCAGTGCTGAAAGCTTCAGAGTTTTCATCGCTCAGCTGAGAGGCTGCTCGGAAGCTGCAGCCCCCCTGCTAGTCGGAGGGCAGCGGGGGTTTTGCCCGGCTTGTCCAAGCGCTCGCCCTGCCTTCCGCAGGCAGGGCCCACGTCAGCTGAGCCCCAGGCCTGAGCTGCGCGGCCGCCCAAGCGCCTGCCCTCCAAGGCAGCAACTGCACCTGTAAAGACGGCAGCTTTAAACAAGCACCTGAGTTAACACCAAAACCAGAATTAACAACAACAGCAACATCCTGAACCCCCCTACCCTCCTTTCACAATTACTCTTAATGCTGCAGACTCCTGTTGTCTGCTGCACCCGGTCTGCAAATCCGTATGACACGTTGGGAAGTCTGGGTGGATAGAGACTTCCCCAAGGCTGCACATCATTAAAGCCAAGAGGAGAATTAACATTTTATGACATGGATTGGCCCTCCAAACGCAACGCCTCTGTTTACAAAGCACGGAAAGCTGGGGAGAAAAGAGATCATTATGTTTTTATTACAAATTATGTTAGACTCCTTTGCTGGCACTTCAAGAAAAGTACAAGCGGGCAATACAAAGCGCTCCCCGCAGCTCCTCAGTCGCTGTCCTTACAAACACTGAGAGGAAGAGCAAAATTTTAGGGCCAAATGTTGTGATGAGAGAGAACGCTGCACATGCTGTCAGGAGAGAGAAGGAAAGTACGAAGTCATCATACCCAGGAGAGACCCGATTGCTTTTGGTGACAGACGTCTCTGTGGCCATCTAACACACACATCTCAGTTCACACTGTGTGTGCGAGAGGCGACGGGGAAGCCCTGCGGGAGCTCGGGAGCTTCCTGCAGTGAGGGCTTAGCTCAGGAGCCCGACCAAGGACCAGACCCACCCGCCACACGACAGCCTGGGCCAAGGGTTTGGCTTCCGAGAGCTCCCGCGTGCGGCTGTGGCGCGGGGGGAAACGCGCGTGCGGCCTGCGGGCCGCGACACCCCCTGCCCCAGGCAGCCCCCGGCGCGCCCGAGATCCAAGCTCGCCCCCCTCGGAACTAAAGCTCTTGCTTGGATTTGCTCCAGGCTCTGAAGAGAAGCCCATGAGAAGAAACTTAAGGAGTTCTGAAGTTACACATAATAGTGTTGTGGTTTTTTTAATTACATGGGTGATAACTGTGTGTGTGTGATCTCCTAGGCAAGTGCTCAAAGCTAAACGCTACATAGTTGTAGGTGCCGGTTTGTATTTTTGTATCAGAACCAGAGAGCAGCAACACCAGGTGATGCATCTGCTAAACAGAACAGGAAAAAATGGGGAGCTGCTGGTAGAATCAAGCAAAAAATGAAATCACAGACTGTCCGATTTTTGTGTAATTCAGGTGCTTCTTGGCCTTAGAAGGAAAATTGGACCGTTATGGCCATTTTGAAATGTAACTTTCTCTTCTGGAGCAGAAGGGAAAACTTGTCATCCTCCAATTTCTACAGTACGAAAATAAGGGAAGATAACCACTCTTTTTGCAGGAATCTCCTATGGCTACTGAGCTAAGCAAATACACGGCTGTCCTGAAGACGTGGCTCCTCCAAACGGATCCGAATCACTGCCTTGCCTACACAGCCTAGAGAGAATCCCAGTTCCGACTCCTCTACTGGCCATTCCAGTAGTTTAGTCCCCAGCTGCTGCTGGGGCAGCCGCAGCCCCCAGCTCCGCAGCAGGTGCCTCCCCACCAGGACGACACGGGTACCGAAGCGGCGTGCGGTGCTCGACGCTCTCGGTCCAAGGGCTTCCCGGGCTTCCCAAGGGATTGGAATGGAGGCTGCGGCAGCGCAGCGCGACGCGCAAAGGGCCAGGGGCTTCGGCGGCGGCTCGCGCACGGCCCCAGCGCAGCTGCCTCCCCTGGCACGAGCTCCGCTCCCCACACGAGGCCCACGGCCCTGTAGCAAGCGCCCCTGGCTGCAGGCCCAGCTTCAGCCCGTACTTCCTTGCCCTGGCGGCACTTCCCGGTCGGAGCAGCTCCTCTGCACAAGGCTGACCTCAGAGCAGCTGCAGGCACCCACGCAGCTACAAGGCCGAGCCTCATCCCCCCCCGTTCAGGCAATCCCAGTGAATCCTCTCCCGCACAGCGCTGCAGCGGGGCTCCAAATCCACGTGCCGGGAGATGCGGCATCCCGGCTTGCTCTCCGCAGACAGCCTGACTCTCCTGGAGTCTCTCCCAAGGTTTAGGGTTACGCTCCTCAGCGGGTGAGGAAGACAGAGACGCTGCCTTTGCTACCCAAGCTGCAGGGCAGGCCTTTCCCAGCCTCCCACTGCTGTGCCGAGCGCGTCCCCACACAGCTTCCGAGGCACGAGCGGGTCCCTGCTGCAACGCTGCCCGTCTGGGGCTGACACACGGACAACCGGAGCAGCAGCAAGCGGAGACGGGAGAGAGACGGGATGCGAGCCCCCCGCCACTCCCATCAGAGCCTCTCTCTTCGGCTTTTTCCTAACACAAGCATCAGACAAGGTAGGAGGCGACGGCTGGAAGCGTACGGCAGGGCTACACGGTGTGAGGTGCCGCTGCCTGAAAGGGGTGACTCTGAACAAATATAACCACACGTGATAGAAGTAAGTGAAAAGCAGAAGCTTCATTTTGCCTTGCCTGGCTCCAATGACACCAAAATCAGCTCTGGAAGTCTTGAAGTTCAGTTCTGAAAGTGTTAATATAAATCAAGTATTTCTGCTATGGAAAAAAAAAAAAGTAAAAAAAAAGCTATACGTTTTTATGTTATGTTTATAACAAGGCTTTTAAAGAAAATAGTTACAGGTATTCAACTGCATCAGACTTGAAAGGAAAAAAGATTACACATACAATACAAAAATACAAAAAATACTTTTCAGAACTTACAAACTCAAAAGTCTATGTGGTAAGAGCTTTCTTAAAAAAAAAAATAATACACTGGAAGATGCACTTTCCTTTCTGCACTTACAGCTTAGCATGAAGAAAGGTATGAAAAGGCAGGACAAAAGCAACTAACGCGTTGAACTCTACAACCAGTTCCAGACTGAAATCAATTTAACTGTAGACACTATCAGGTGCTTGAATACAAAGAGAACCTTCTTTTTTTTTTTTTCCCCTTTTCCTTCACCTTTTTTTCCCCGTAACTATTTTTGCCAGATAGCTTGGTTTACAAACATTTAGTCCGAGCTAGGTGGAAAACCAGGCAGTCCCTCCTAGGTCACAAGGCTTACGGCAGCACGGAAGCTGCGAAGTTAAACCAAGCAGCCCCGTGGCTTTTATTGCCCACAGCAGCAAGGCAGAACAAGGGCAGGCTTTACTGCCCAAGTTGCCTCCTACCGGAGTAACCAGCACTACAAACACTTTTCTTTTTAAACCCGATAGTGTCCACTGCAGCCCCAGGCATCAAGGCGTTTTGTTTTCTATGGCCAGACAGGGAAAGTGCATCTTGGAGTTTTTATACTTAAGCAGTGAGTTACTGATTTTCCTTTTTTTGGTGTGGCTTTTATTTCTTTTTAGGCATAGTAAAGAAAAGTATTTCAACCAAATGGGAAGCTTAATGTACATTATCATATCTTTCTTGGCGGTGGCTTTTCTATATCAATAATTGCTGCCTTTAGTATTAGTCTCTAGTTAATGCACAAGGAAATGCTAACAAGCACTACTCATTGCTAAGGACTGAAGAGGAACACACTGAAAGTATTTTGCTTAAGGTTTACCTTTGTAGTGAAATATTCCTTACAGGCTGTATCTAATATACAGACAAGACCTATTTCCTTACAGTGAAACAGGCCACAGAATGTTACACACGCTACAGGAAGTTTTAAACAAAACTAGAGCTAAGTTACCAGAGCCACTCAGAGCAACAGAATTCCTAGTTTGCAGAGGCTTAACAAAAGATGACTCTAGGGAAAAATAATTCCAGGTTTTTAATAGTTCTGTTGTTTAAGTTTATATTCAAATTAATAGTCCAGTAACACTTCTAGCACAAAACAATGCTCGCTTGCTTTAAACTGTATTCTCAGGAGCCAACTGTTCCTCCTGTTTCAGAGAGGGAGCCAGAAGTGAGAATGCAAAAGCATTCAACAATAACCTGATTAAAGAGACAGTGACCTTTTTCATCCACCTTAGTCATCACTGACCAAAAAGAATAAAAATTAAAATTAAAAAAAAAAAAAATCTTGAAAAGGTACCACTCCAATTCCTTTATTATCTGTAACCTTTTGAAACTAATCACATGGAACTACAAAATTAGCAAATGCCTTGAAATCTGTATACAAAACATAAATTACCTCTAATTTCAAACTCAGTTATTACTGTACCACTCAAATCTTAAAAAAGCGGCTCCAAAGTCTTAGACCATTCTTAAAAAAGGAAACTGTTCCTTTAATGTTACACCCTCCCCGCCCCCCAGACCCCCAGGTCTCAATCCACATCATTCAGTTGTTTTCGTGGTCATGGACATTTCCAAGGTGAGATTTTATATTCCGCTCCCATAGCTTCTGGTTGTCAGAAAAGCCATGCTTTCCTTTATTGAAGGAATTTGGTCCTGCTGAGGTTGGGGTATCCCTGTGAAGAGTAAAACGAGATTTTGTTTTGAGAAAGTCAATTTATTAACTTCAAAACAACTGAACAACTTCTAACTCTGCCATCAGGAACAGGCAACTATCACTTTCCAATAAGGAAACTGGGAGTCGTTGCTACTGCCAAGTCTTTGCTGGCCACAGAACTGAGCCCTGTGCAGCACACGCAGACAGAGCGTCGAGATGGGGCAGCAGAGAGGGAGAAGTGGCTGGAACTGCTGCTAATCAGTTGCTGGAAAAATGCAACAAAGAAGCTGAACTCTAATAGCAGTCTGTCATGATAAACACCTTTAAAAAAGGTAAATGCTCAGAATCAACTCCACTTAAGTGAAGGCTTCTTTAAAAATGTCTCTGTTGTATTTCATTTTATATTTTTAGGACTCCATTGTCTCAGGTTTATATCAAGAAGAGTAATATATACATATATATTCCAAAAGTAAACAGGCTATTTGTGTTTTTCAGAAAGAGGTAATTCCCACCTTCCTCATGCGCGGAAGTTTAAAAATCTGAGCACACCATCCTACTGCAGGGCCATTTCTAAAATGGGTACTACGAAAAATATGGAATTTTGCAACAATCAGCAAGACTTGCAGTCGCCGTCTTGGCCAGATGACCAGCTCTCCTCTTCTCCTATGCTTCTAACCCCCGTGCCCTGGCCTGGAGAAGGTGCTCGCGCCACTCCACGCCCCGGCTGGAAGCCGACCCACCTCCCAATGTTCTTCATGCGCATCTTGGCTTCCGGCGGCATTTCCTCTGGTTCGCTCTACAAAGAGAGGAGGAGTCGGATTTACCTCGGCTCAACATGACTATGGCAAGATAAAGCACAGACCACTGCCCTGCAGAAAGCTGATTTAAGAGAAACAGAGGTTCCGAAAGGTTATGAAAAGAAGTAAGTGTAAGTTCCTTTGCTCATCTCGGTATAAGAAGATGCTGACAAGGTCTGGCTCAAGTGCAACACTTTGAAAGAGAAGCAGAGTATTTCATCGCCTTCGGGAAACATGCTTGGCATAGGACAGGAATCTAGCAGTTTGTCTTGCTGGCAGTTAGGCACCGCTATGCAGCACTTGCAGTAACGCAACCAAAACATATCAGCCTATTTAATGACTTCTTGAACCATCACAGACTTCCAAAATTGTACGTTTTTAAGAGAACGCGAGAGGTTTCCAACATGAAACTCACTGCTAATTATGTAAAGAAACTTAAATGGCCCACAATTATGTAAAGAAGCTTAAATTGCCCACTCTGCCTAACTCTAACATACACCAATCACAATTAAAGCTGTGGCAACCATCAGCTCATTACTCACATCTTCATCTTCATTGAAAGCTGCTGCTACAGAAAGGGTTTTTGGAGCGAGGGTTGGAACAGGCTCTTTAGGCTTCTGAAAAAGACAAAGAGCACAAGTAAAATAAGCTACCTTAAACCAAGCAAACAAACAAACAAGACTAGAGATACCCTAATATTTTAAATGCCTTGGTAAAATGGGGCTAAGCATCTTTCCTGTAATCGAGTGGGGTAACAACAGGGCCAAGTTTTAGTTTGAACCACACTGAAAAAAGTTTCTGGTTAATCAGTTAGGAAAACACCCACTCACTTATGCAAGATACATTCTGGAAAGCTGGTCAAACCTCATGCTACACTTCCCCACGAGCAAATCTTGATGTTTAGCACACACTGCAGGGACACGCAGCTTCTGGTGCATGACAATTAAATCAGAACCCAAAAATAGTTGCAGTATTCAAAATTTTACTACCTCACTCTTTCCATCTTTCTATTCTTACCATATCAACCTCAGGAATCTGAATACATTTCTCTTCTTTTCTTTTAACAGCTTAACAGCTTTCTGGCTTAAAGCAATGCAATACTTATTAACTATCATCAGCATAGACCATACTGCCAGGGCAGAATGAAAATGAAGCTCCTTTATTTTCATTCCCAGTAAGCACCTTCCTCTATTTCGAGCGTATCAAGCTATCACATTCATAGCTGTTACATTACATGTAATACGATTAAACATAATTTTCAGACCCTCTAAGAAATATAGTGTAAAGCCACCAATAACAGTTTGCTTCTACTGTACCAAGAGTCACCGACTCTGTGGTCACTACTTTGCCTACGTCCATAGCTTGGATGTTGATACCGCAAAGCCCTCAGGACCACTGCTATTCCTGACCCACCGGGTACAATGCCTCAGTTTTGTGCCCTTCTCAAAGCACCAACCCCACAGGAAAGGGGGGAAAACGACCAAAGAGCAGCAGAGTGAGGTGTATCACCGCAAGGTCTGGTGCTGCGTCAGTCACTCACTGAGTTCAGTGAGCCAGAAATCCTGAACCAAATTTACTGACACCGGAAATCAGTTTCTGCACGAGAAAGCTGAGCTTGCTTGTGCCTCAGGAGGCAGCTTTGTCGACGCTTCCTAAGCCTGAGCTGACCCGATTGTGTTTGCACCCTAATATGCTGCCAGCCCACACCCCCCCTCCCATCTGGAGGGACAAAAAGCACTCTTCATCTTCTGCAGATGTGTAAAATACTGCAATTGCAGGTGCAGGTCTGTCAGGACTCATTTGGAAATGAATCCGGAGAAGGATTTTAACGTATCCATCACAGGGGTATGGGGCAGGTACAAATGAAGTGCATTAAATAAGGAGGCAGCACCCGCACCGTCCTTGCCCAAGTTTCTAGAGGTCTGTTTTGGTCATAAAGGGAAATACCAGATTGACTTCGGAACAAGCACCAGGATAACTCACACTGGACAATACCAGGGAGATCAGGATCTTGGAAAACTATGGCATAAAGTCTCATCTCTCGCATATTATTTGGATAATCTTGTCAAAAATAAAAATCTTTAATTGACTCAAACTGCGATATATTAAATGACTCACTGGCCCCATTAACAAACAGGCAAAGTTATGGAAAAACAACAACAAGAAATCTTCCCTATGCAAAAAAGTAAGATCTTTGGAGTGACAGATGACCCTGGGGACCCCACAGTGGAGTGCCCTACATGGCAGGGTACACTCATGTAGCTTTAAGCATACTAAGCCACCGAGCTCCCAGTACTAATTTCGAAGTGGTCTGAACAGTTTAACAGGTCTTCTAATTTCCCTCAGGAGATTATTCCAGTCTATCAGATTTCACTGCTCAGTTATTCTGTATGTTCAAAGACTCCCGACAGTTAACTTGAAGCAACAAACTTGTGCATCCTGACACAATTCATCTGTTATTAATTGCCTCCAAATACTTACACATGTCTGACTAGGTGGCCCTGCAAGGCCTTCTTAAACTTGATCCAAGTGGTCTACATTTAATTCAAGGCTTTCCTTATGCAAGGAAGCATCCCCAAAGCACTCCCCCTTTGCTGCGATTTCCTTAAAACGTAAAGCCCTCAGAACTTACATTTGCTCCTAGTTTGATGGATATTGCAGAGGCCTTCTTGGTTGTCTGACTGCCTATGGAAAATCCAAACTTGGACATTTTGGCAGGAGCAGGCTTTGTGGTGAAGTCTTCAGCTTCTTCATTAGCCGCTCGTTTCTCTGCGCTGCGACTCGAACTTTCCCCTCCATTACTGGAAGAAACAGTCTTAGTTTTCACAGGTTTTTCTGCCTCTTCTTCAGGTCCTGGTGAAGTCGAAACAACTTACCAAGATGAGCTATTTTTACTGAGCAGATTGATGGGAGCAGCAACCTCATAAAGCATTATACTTTGGGTGCAATAGGTAAGGTGCTTTTAGTGACAGTTTCCATCAGTGTACATTTAGTGGACAGCAAAACACAAACAGCAGAAGACACTGCAAGTATTCCATTACTTGCAAAGAACTTCTTGTACATGAGCCAGGAAAAGCATCTTGAAGCACCATCTCTTTACTTAGTACAGAAGTCAACGTTCATGTAGCAAATTATATGTAGATGACTACATCTGCCTTTTAGGGGTTAAGTTGTAATAAATAACTTTCATACTTGGAATCCCAATTCCAAACCTAGAGTAGATAAATCTAATTTAAAATTAATTCTACTACATTTCTACCAAAAAAAAAAAAAAAGAAAAAAGAAAGAACAAAAAGCAACCCACAATGTCCATGCCAGTCTCTAGGCCTGTCTGGCACAATTCTAAAACCACAAAAGTGACTACAGTGAGGCCAGTGGCCAGTGGGACGTTTCAAGTCACTGCTTGTCTGCATCTCATCTTTAGTAAGGCTGCCAACTCTGCTTGAGGAAGGAATCGGCCTAGAAAAACATATATATGTATAGGTAGATTATTTTCTTTTCAGCTTCTGTACATAATCATGGAAAATAATGATTCACACAGCAGAAAACTGAAATCTCATTTTTGTTTCCTATACAGATGGCTTCTTCAGCTAAACCGAGGGACAAAGGTGTCCTTCGAAAAGCTTATTCTGAATTTAGCAAGGTATTTCAGCAAAAATGCATTCCTCTGCTGCTGCAATAGCAAAAGAAGAGAAAGGAAAAAAAAAGGCAGCACACTGGGGAATGGACAGGAAAAAGTCCATATGAGAAGTCTAATATCTACAGCTAGCATGAGTGCCTCATTATAGGGGACCCCAGAGGATGCCCCCACAGCGAATCGAGACTGCCAGGGAAGGCCATGCCTCACCCTGCCCTCTCGCAGCAAAAAGCTCTTAAACTGGGGAGAGAGCAGCGAGGGAGAAGCCGGCTCAGCTGAGCCCAGGGTTGCCAAAACGACAGCTTTGGGGGAGGCAAACGTCAGAAAGAAAAACTAGGCAAATGGGGAAATCTGCAAGAGAAAAATAGAAAGGTTTGAAAATTAAGACAATTGAGGAAAAATGGCTAACTTGGAATAATTTAAGTATCTAACGGTTCCATATTGCTTTTCTTCAAGCATCCACTCACAGGGCACTCATTACCTGCCCACCATTCAGATATGATTTAGTGCCATTTCCCAAATCAGAAGCATTGTCTCTGCAAGGAAATACACCCTCTTTATCTCACTGCTCTAGGCATCAGGCTAACAACAAGCAATCTCAGCAAAAATAAGCATGTATTCACTTTTGGAGTACAGCAGATAAAAACAACAACAACAATAATAATTTAAATATCAAGAACTCTAGTAGTACTCTGTACCACTAGAAATTTGACCCAGAAAGTAGCGCCATAAAAGTGACAAAAGGTTAAAAAGAAGCAGACAAAGTGACCTTGGGTCCTGCCTGCTGTCTTAGCACAACTTTCCAAACAGCAGCGTGTGAGGCTTAGAGAAGCAGTGTACAGCTCACCCATGAAACCACCTGACACAGCATATTCAGTCAGAACTCTGTCTTGGCACACCGTAGCCAGGAAGGTGATTTGAGGGTAGGGAGGTATTAACCAGCCCAAGAAGTTTTGGAGGCTCTCTTGCCTCAGTAACAAGACTGTTACTGCTGAGAAAACCATCTCATGCATTTAAAAAAAATAAAATAAAAAGAACAAAAAAAAGGGGAAAAAAAAAACCTTGGCAAAATCTAAAGGCCCTAAACTTGTTCTTAAAAATCATTCAGAGAAAACACTAAAGCAGCTCTCTAGGAGGGCCAATGCAGCACAATCCACTAAGATGGTGCCCCAGCCCACCAGGTGGTCCGCAGGACACTATGGACGCCTGGCAAACTGACACGGTCCAATTGTTGCATTATCAAAAAGGGGAGGAAAGAGAAAGCGCTGTGAGCTGAGGAAGTGCTTCGAAAGAGGCATTTCTATACATAATCTAGGCACTATCAGCACAAGCACTCACTGTCAAGACCTACTCTAATTGGTTTACAGGCTTAATTTAATCTTCCAGCAGATCAAAGAAACGCCCTCTATTTCTAGATACACTTAAATTTAAAAGTAAAGGGCGGCTTTAGGTGCGCAAGGACACGCTCCTTCCTCACGTCGGGGCTCCCATTTTAAGCCGGCAGCGGGGCCTCGGCGGCAAGTCCCGGCAGACGCGGTGCCAAAGCGGGCCGGGGC
>VZSG01000510.1:228002-241866 GCA_013398315.1 Nothoprocta pentlandii | reverse complement strand
AAGCGGCCGGGGCAGCTGCGCAGGCGGCGCCGCGGCCGGGTAAACAACGGCGCGAGGGTGAGGGTGAGCGCGGCCGCGGCGTCCGGGCGCCTCGTCAGCCCCCCCCGCAGGCTCGGCGGCAGCGCCCTCGGTCCCACCGCCCGCTACCGGGGCGCCCTTACCGTGCCCGGCGCCTGTGCTGGTCGCCGCCGTCCTCCGCTGCGCTGCGCCCCGCCGCGCCTTGCGGAGCCTTTTAACGGCCCCGGTGCGGCCGGGGGCAGCGAAGCCGGCGGGGCAGGGTGGGAAAGGCGCGTCCTCGGGGCGAGGGAGAAGCCCCCGGCTGCCCGAGCGGGGCCCGGCGCTCCTGCGGGCGCCCTGGCCCTTCCCCCGGGGTCTCAGGTGATGCTGCTCCCCGCAGCTGCGCACGGAGGCTGCGAGCTGCGAAAGACGCGAGGCTCCCTCCCCGCGCGCCTCAAACGGGCCGTGGTGAGCGCGGCCCTCCGAGAGCCCCAGCTTGGAGGGGCTCCCGCGGGGACCTAGGGAATAAGCCCCGGTGAAGGCAGAGAGCTCGGAAGCCGGGCCCTGCCGCTGAGAAAGGAGCTGGCCTGTTCACAGGAACTCGTGGGGCTCGTTTTCTTTTTATTCCTGCCTTTAGTTTTTATGTCAGAGCCTGAGTGACTTATTAGTCATCTAATTCCCAGTAGGTCAAATTAAGTGGTAGGTGCCTTCACTAAGATGGACTTTGGTGAAAATTATTTCTGATTTTTAGCAGTTCTGCTCCAGCTGCCCATACGTGTGTTTCTCTTGTATCGTGGCTGTTCATGAGCTTGATTGGTGCTGGCTTGCTCAGAAGGGATCTTATTCTTGCCTAGTATGTTATTCTATGGTCCTAATTCACTCTAGACAAATAAAATGCATTGCTAATTTTTTCTTTCTCCATCAGGGAAGATCATGGAAGGAAGAACTTCAGCATCATCAGGACACATCAGTGTGAGTGCTCTTAAAATTTACGAAAAAAACTGCTTTAAGAATGTGGATATTGTAGGGTGTGCGGATGTATTTGTATAACTGAACTTATTATCCAGGGGTCCAAAGTAAGCTTTGCTGGTGCACTCTTTTCTGAGAACCTAGCAGTAGTGCAGTGAATAGTGATGTTTGTTGCTCAATATATTGGTATACGATAGGTTTAACATTTGATACAGGTACAAGCAGCATGTAGCAATGGGTATATTAAACTGTAAGATAAAATCTGAAATATTAAGAATAATGCTCATATATGAGTAGTATGCGTAGTTAGAGAACAATTTTGTACTGCAGTAAAGTCTTCAAGCTAGTGGCATTTTTTTTTTTTTTTAAGGGCTGGTAACTGTAGCTATTGCTTCAGTGGAAGAGTTGCATAAGTGGAATATTTGTTCAGAGTTTTTATGCTAATGTTTATTCTTCCTGAAATATCCACATTAGTTGTAGTTTCTACACCTATCAACAAGGGAGGCACTGGTGAAAAACAAAGTTGTAGGCCCAGCTGCTGGTTTTACTGGGTAAGGTCTGAACCTTCTGGTATTTTAGAAATATATTATTACCCAAATCTTGTTTTCACAATCCTGCAGACCCTTGCACATCCAGGTGGGAACTTTTTGGAAAATATTGCTAGTTTAGATATGAGTCTGTTAAGGATGTGTGCATTTGTATGCGTTGATTCTGTTATGTTGGTTTCTATTAGCAAAAAGCTGAGGAAACTGCACGTGTTGCCCTTACCATAAAATAGGGACCTCAACTGGTCATCTCTTGACTTTGTGCTTTTCCCATAAGTTAATTGTAGGTATCACAAATCAACGCTTTCTTAAACTATATGAACACTGGGAAGGTATCATAAGGTGAGGTAGAAGTCTTGCTGCTTTTATTCCCTTCTGTCTTTGTTTTGAGCTTGACCTTATCTGCTGTCAGTGTTACTGGAGAGTATCTGAACCACTGTAACATGGAATGCCTGTTTAAGCTTAGGGAATTAGATTAACTGTTTTCAGGAAGCTCGTAACAGAGAACACCAGTCAGGCAGCCACTTGAGTCCCAAGGTAAGGAGCTGCTATCTGACCATTACTGTGCAGAGCAGAAGAATATATTCTGACTGATGGAACAGTTATATAGGCTACTTCTCAAAAATCACATGTTCTTCATTAAGAAAGTGTTTATTTCAATCCTTAAATATTGTTTGTGGTAACTTGTGAATAGCTACCTGTGGATAATGTTTACATCCTTTATAATCGGAGGAAATTGTAGTCAACTGATTGTCTCGGTATCAAAAGTAGCTTCATCTGTTATTCAGATACTTGACCTAAAATATGCTAAAACCTATAAATTTTTGTTTTTGAGAAATATAAATGAAGATTAAGAGCACTAACAATGCAAACCGCTAAACTGGAAGGGTATCCCATAATATAGTATGTTTCAGTTACAGTCTGAAGCAGTGCTTACAGAGCTGTGGCTACCCTGTCTATGTCTGTAAGTCCATAGCTCCTCTGTTCTGGAGTTTTGGATTTCATGTTACAAGGTAACAACAAAGGTTGCATCTGGTAGTTTGCAAACTAAGTTCAACAGTAGATTTTACATCAGCCTTAACATGCAGTTGGTTTCAACTTGTTCCTGGCTCGAGTAGACTTGGTTGTCTGAGAGATTTTGCATCCATTGCATCCCATCACAGGTACCTTCATTCTAATCTAGTTATGCTTGCAGCATAAGGTTTTACTTCTCAAGATGTCTGAGTGAATGGCAAAGGTTGCATTATTTGTTTAGCTGCCAGTAACTGGTTAAATTAACTAGATATAAAATGTCACTCGCTTTGTTCATCTTAATGTATCTATGACTTGATATTTTTGCAAAGGTTGTCACTAACAGCATCTTCGAATATATCACTCTTTTGATGCTGATTATCATATACCAAAATCCTGATGCTATTGTAGGATATAATTGCTCTTCATCCTCAAAATTCTTTCTCGAGAGGGTACGAATACAATGACTTCTTAACTCAGTGAAGCTCTTTGTTTTTCTCTTCATCGTTCTTTAAACTGAGATGTGGAGATTAAACGAGAGTGGAAGGAAATAACTGAGAAAAGTGTATGTACCAATTAACCTCAGTGCCACGACACATCTGAAGCTGTTATGAGGTTAATGAAATAGGATGCTTTTCTTTTCGTACTATTTTGTTTTCTGTTTGCTTTTAAGATGATTGATCTGTTAAAACTAGCTCCCCAGTGCCTCAGCACCTAGTATTAGCCCACTAGTATTAAATGTCATTTTAGGCCCAAGTTTCAGTGGAGATGGACCTAAAACCACAGGTCAGTGCTTCCCAATTCCTTATTTTGCGTGATGATTTAGGCAAATTTGTTCATGGCAGTATGCCAGCCCATGGCATCAGTGCATAATCTAGTTCTATCGTGTGTGTAACATGCTCTGTTTTCAGCTGCATATGGCAAAGAAGAAGCCAAACACCAAGTCAGAGGATATCCAAGTTCAGTTCCCTCTGACAAGGCTCTCGGGCTCCTGCCGTTGGGTCTGCCCTTTAAAAGAGGTAAAGAGAAGTTCCTCAGTGCCAAGTACTTTGGAACATGTTCTATGTCTTGTTTTGCTTTGGAGGCTGGATTTTTTTTTTTTTTTTTTGATATTGAACGCTGCCTTGTAACTGTGAGACCAATATCTGACCCAAACTGATTTGGAAAGAGTGAGTGCATGGGTCTGAGATCTACCTACTGGCCTACAGTTACAAAAACAAATATCTTAGTGCTCTGTTGCCAAACTAAATAATGAAAAAGTAGCATTGGACACTAGTAGTTTGACAGGAAATTTCCACATTGCTAAAGTTATTCTGAAATTCTGAAATTGTCTTGAAAATTGTAAATTTAAAGGGAAATGTATATACAAGTTCATTGTCTTGATTCCTGAACTTTCTGGTTATATTCAGAATACTTATTCCAAATGTTTCTATTATGAGATGGAGGTCTCTTTTGGATTAAATTTTGCCATAGTCATTGCTTGTATCTGAGAGTTGAAACTTTAAAAGAATATGTAGAATACTGTAATCTTCTGGTTTAAATGCTCATGCAGAAATATCAGTGTTAAGACTAAAAGACCGTAAGTGTGTACTTAGCTAACATCATAAATGACAATCTTTATCATCTTAGTTGCATGTAAAAGCAAATTTGTTAAGTAAATGTACTTGAAAGACGTTGAAATCCAGCAAATCTTTGAAGTACCAGGTTTTGAAAGGATTGTACTACTATTGCCTCCCTCAAATCATCCTTGAGAATTTGGTGATGACTTGGATACTTTCAGAATCAAGGGGCTCTTGCCCCCAGAAAGGTTGTATAGGCGAGTGGGGCGGGTTAGGGATGCTTTCAGCTTGCGGTAGTGCTGCTCGTTTGAGCCAGTTCTCGGTAGATCTAATCCCTTGACCCTGTTGCAATGCAAGTTCACTGTGTCATTATGGCCTCTCCTGTAGGTACCTAAGTGAGCAGAGCATCCAATTGCAGTCAGGGTTTTGAAAACAGAAGCAATGCCTGCTGTGCTTGGCGGCAGCAGCAGCCTCTTGAGAACAGCCAGAAAGCAGCAACATAGAAATCTCTTCTCTCCTCTCCCTATATTTATGCGTGTACATGGAGGTGCTTACATATATATGTATCTAAATAGTGATTGGACTAGGTGAAGTAAAAAAGTAGGGTTTTTTTTCCTGCATTTTTCTGCATTTTCTATCTCTTACTGTTTTTCTGACCTATGTCTACATTTCTCAGATTCTTCACATGTGGTAGAGAGTTTCCTATACTCTAACACAAGCCTAGTTGTTTTGTATTCTGTTTCATCTTGAAAAGGTCATAAGGCATCATAATTAGAAGGCATATTATTGTTTTGTACATAGGTAGGAGCAAGGATCTGTTGATGTTGGCAGGGTATTTAGTGCTGCATGACTTTGCTCTGTGATATATGAGAATTTTTGTGTTGCTTTCAGTGGTTGGGTGCATCGGTGTCTCACGCTTGGAGACCAGTGGCATGAGGAGAGCTTGGGGGCAGGAGGAGGGGAGAAGACCTTCAAAACCATTTCCTGCTGCCAGACATTTTAATAATGAGGGCATTTCCCATCACAGAATCAATCCCTGTAAAAGTAGAAATGGCAGTTTAGAACATGTAGGACATGCCTCCCAGGCTTCCTCACTGAAGTAGCCATAATGCATGAGCCTGACTTTTTTTTTTAAATTTTTTTAATTTTTTTAATTTTTTTTTCAATGGTCTTTTCCCCTCCACGCTCGGTCAGAAAGGAAGAGTTGGTTTGCCCACTTTCAGCATGACCGGCAAAATTTTCAAACCTGCATATGTTTTATTAACTTTACTATTAAAAAAAAAAAAAAAAGCGAAGAGGATAGGAGGAAGAATAGGGGGATAATTTCTGGAATCACAGAAATACCTATATGTTTTGGTGGAGTGCCATTACATTTAATTTGGAAAGTTGTATACATTTTGAAAAGGTAAGAAAAAAAAAAAAAAACCCAAAACAGTTATTTTGGTTGTTTTATTACGTCACTCCAGTGTCAAGCTTTCAAATGTATATCCCTGCTAAGAATCCCCTTTGAGAGGAGCTTCTATAGTTTGATTATATACACAGGCAGTTGTTAAAGAGAGTGGGCAATATCTTGACTATTTGTGATGTTGTAAAACAGGCCTAATATTTAATTCCCCTTTGGAATGGTGGTCTTTTAAATAGAAGAAGTTGAATTGCCTTTATTGTCAATTTTCTTATGAAAAAAGAGCAAATTTCTTTCAAGAAAAGGCAGCATATGGATGCGTAAACAAAGCATATTTTGCAAAATTATGTATACTTTTTGTTGCTCTGTTTTAGTCGAGCAATTGCATTGTTCCATCTTTCTAGTATAATGTTTATGATATTTTTGCCTGTTGAATCTTTGTTATTTATTTATTTCAGTGGAGATTAAGTATCAGGAACAGAGATTCTCCTACGAAAAGAAGGCGGAAAAGTGACTGTGACAGATACAGCTGTCATGATGAAGAATTAGTTGGGTAAGAATCATCTCAAAATTAGTTCTTCTGTGCTTATGTTGGCTGAGTTTCCTAGCCTTTCTTGAAGGCATGTATCCGTGATCTCCAGTTTTAGGTCATGCTGAGGTGATTCTTCAAGATGTCACATAGCTTCCTGCCCCTCCAGTGAGGTGTAATTTCTGTGATCTGATGGCCTTATGAATTATGAAGCAACCATCACTTAACTCTTATCACAAGACCGCACCACAGGCTAGAGGAATTACTGCTTGTTGAACAGTTTGGTTTCAAATCATCTTCTCTTAACGTGAGACATTTTTTATTCTGTAGCACATAGGCCTTATAAACTTTTAAACAATATGATGATCGCAAGAGGAAAGTAGTTCCTCTTATATGTTAGACTCAAAACACCTAAATGAGCAAAAACAACTGCCTGATACACTGCTTTTGTATTGTGCTTCCAAAAGCAAGTGTCTTGGTTACTTGAAGATAAATGGCAAGTTATTTAAAATGGCCTTATGTGAACTGTCAGCTAGAAAAATTTTATCCAAGAACTTTCTGAAGTCCTAAGTACTGTAATTGACAGAGAAATGCAAATGTTTGTAGAATCAGATTCATTAACATTAGCTAGGAAGCATGATGAAAGCATGATAGAATTCATTACATTCATGTTAATGAAGCAACTGTTACCTAATTGCTTACATTTGCATGAATTAGACTAAGATCAAGCATTCTGTGCCTCCTTCTGCCTGAGTTTTAACTCAATCATGAAGTGACTTGTTGTCGGTTGAATGCACAGGTAAAGAAGCTGCTTAATGACAGCAGAGGGTTTGGACGCTGGTGAGTTCAGTGTTTTTATGATGTGTAATGCCTGATCCTTTAACTCTGTCTTTCTACACAGAGTGCTCCAAACTGTTGCAGGGAAGATGTAAGCTTTTGCTTTTCATAAATCATGACTTTCATATATCCTCAGAGACATTATTGTCAGACTACGTTATGTTACCTAAAAGTGCATCTCTCTAGCTGAGGGAGTGGATTGCAGGCTTTACCTGCTACAACTTAGAAGCTAAGTGGGTTTTGTTTCTGAAACAGTTACTCTGGTCTGTAACAGATGGTACTGTTGCTATGTGAGTAACTTGCAAGAGTAAGTTTAAACATTTTTACCAACATTTCTCACACTGGTGAAATATAATTTAGCATGTAATGAGACAATAAATGTACAGGTTTAATATCTGAATATTTTCATTTTTCTTAAAAAAAAAAAAGTAGAGATTGATAGTTCACTGTAAACTTACTGTCTCCAGAAAAAGTCATTGTTTGCATTTAGGTACCATAACATTTTTCAAAATTAACACATTGACTTTATTGGATATGAGTAGAAAGCGCCTATGGCTTCTAAAGGAGATGGCATTTGTTCAGCAAATGGTTTAGGATGGAAGAGACCTTTGGAGGTCATCTAGTCCAACCTCCCTCAAGCAGGGTTAGGTAAAGCAGGTTACACAGGACCCTGTCCAAGTGGCTTTTGAATCTATCCAGGGATGGAGAATTCACAACCTCTCTGGGAAACCCATTCAAGTTTGTTTGTTTGTTTTCTCTCTTCTCTCTTTTGTTTCCTCTCATATTCAGATAGATCTTCCTGAGTTTCAATTTATGCCCTTTTCCTCTTGTTCTGCCACTGGGCACCACTGAAAAAGGTCTGTCTCCATCTTTTTTGCACTCTCTCTTCAGAGATATATTGAAAAGATACCAGCCCCAACGCTTCTCTTCTCCAGAGTGGACAGCCCTGCCTCTCTCAGCCCTCTCCTTGTAGAGGAGATATTCTAGTCTCTTTGTCCCTTTACTGGACTCTCTCCATGTCCATCTTGTACTGAGAACCTCAGAACTATGCATAGCTCTGCAGATGTGGTCTTACCAAGGCTGAGCAGAGAAGAAACTCAAGATACTGCTGACATTTTTGGCCTCAAAGACACGTTGGTGGCTCATGTTTTTAGCTAGGATCCCCAGATCGTGCTTTGCAAAGCTGCTTTGCAGCAGGTCGGCCCCAGCATGTGCTTGTGCCTGAGGTTATTCCTCTCCATGTGCAGGACTTGCTTTTCATTGTTGAACTTCGTGTGGTTCCTCTGCCCACTTCTCTGGTTAAGCAAAAGCTTGAGAATTTGCAAAAGGCAAAATGTTAAGTGGTATAGTGACGATCTTGAGAAGGCAGAAGTTTTTGTATGGATAAAAAGGAAATGTTGATCTTGATGACAAACCACTATTTTAAAAATGTAACCTTCATTGGGTATTACCCAGGATACGGTTCCTATCACATATTTGGGGAGGCACGTTCTACTTTAAGTGTTGGCTTTACCATTGTTACTGCTGCTACTTAAGTGTGAATAGTTTAACTTATGTTTTTGCAGGAAATTTAGCATCATATTTATGTGATTGGTCTTGTTAATGTTTTGTATGCCATTTACTGTTGAGGAAGGGAATAACAGTGTTTATTGCCATAGCCTGGAGACATGCTCTTACCTCAGCTGTGTTACTCCTGGGTCATCCAAGTTGGACAGTGCTACTTTGAAGATCAAGTTTCTGGTTTAGGTCTGTCAAATTTTCTTTGGCTTGGGAGGAGTATTTGAAGATGTGTGTAATTCTGCCAACTCAACGCTGTAAACTTCAATTGAAGGCTGAAGGCACCACCACCATGCAGCTGTCAGGTTTTTGTGGTAATTGCTTATGTACAAGTTTCCTTTGCCCTGACGCTTCCTGCTCCAGTGAAGCCAAGGAGGTTAGTAGGGATTTTCAGGCTTACTGTTAAAACAGACTGCTGAATTGAGGAAAGGGTTGAGAAAGACACTGCCTGTCCTCTTCCTACTTAGTGGTAGTGCAGTCAGTGAACATTGGTGACACTTCCTCATTAAAGATGCATCATTTCGTTTTGTTGGGCTCCGAAAGGCCAAGGACTGCTTGGGCTATGCATAGGCTGTAGATTAAGCTCAAACAGATGAATTGCAAATAAACAAAACGTCTGTCAGTGGTTTTCTGCAAACCCAGGACATGCATTGAGTTCTCGTAGGGTCTACTGGAGCACCCTCATATGTGTTTATCATCCCACCACTGCAATGCAGATTTTACAAAATGTGGATCCACAAGGAGGAGAATTGTAGGCAGGAGGCTGGGGGAGTAGGCAGCTATTATCAATGCAACTGCAGGAGGAGTCACTAACTTTCAAGTTTTGATTTGAATGACCTCTCTAACACAAACATGAGCACAATGGAGGCAGTGGTTATATTTGGGTGTGCACATAAATATAGTAATTGAAGACAGAACTGGATCTAGTTCTGCATATTGCCTAAGTAGAGGTCAAGAGACCAGATATTTTCCCCAAGCCATGCAAGCAACTAATACTTTTCAGTCCTGCCCTTTGTAAGGTAGGATAGTAGATTTTTGTCTTTGAAAAGTGGTTTGAGATTAGCCAGGAGTAGTAGTTGACAGCATTTTTCTTCATACAGTTTTTCCTGTTTCACTCTTACATGAGTAAGTATATTTCTCTTACCATTATGTACATATATATTTTTCCTTTTTGAAAAATGATTGAGGAGTAGAAGCAGTAGGGTGGAGTAGGGAGCTGCTTTAAAAACAAAAATATTTTGATTTTGCATTACCAAGATGCCTCCAGACTTCATGTTGTGTGATTTGCTTGCTGTGTCTCTCACTTTTTTTTTTCTCCTGCTTGGCATCACTTTAATCTTTTGAAATTTCTTTTGTATACCTTGTTTACTTGCTTTTGTGGACAACTTAGCAGGTGATACATGGATCTCTGTCTTTGGATATTCAAAGTGTAGTATAGACCTTTTAAGAGCCATGATATTTGAAGCAGATGCACAGATTTTTGCAGAGGGTTTCTAAAAACAGCCATTCTCTGCCTAAGCAGTCACAGAATGTATCCAGATCTAGATAAAATAACGGTGTGTATCTGCCTCTCTGTGCCTCTGCCTGAACCGTTCTGGAGCTACCCTCTTGTCTGGGTCAGGCTTCTGATGAGGCTGGCAGACTATCCTTGTACATATGCACTTAACTTCATATTCCCCTCATCATAGAGTTAATCTCTTGCTCCAGAAACCTTAGACTGTATTTGCTGTAGCTAATCACAGACCATCTCTTGCATGATTAAATCTTTTTTTTTAAATTTCTGTCCACATTCTTGTATATGAATGCTACGATTTTTTTTTTCCCCCAGAGTTTAAGAATCTTTTTTTGAGACTCTGCATTAGCTGCTCTTCACTTTTTTTCCTCTAGGAAGCTTCTAAGACGAGCCCAGGTTACGGAGAAAAATGACTTAATTTGATCTTAAGTTGCTTGGTTTTTGACTGGGAGATATTCAAGTTTATTTGCAACTATCTAAAAAACAAATGTAAGGGGCCTTCAGAGAAAGCAGCTCATTGCGTGCATGTTTGTAGCTTCTCAGATAGGTTCTCCAAGCTGGAACCTTGATGTTTTTTCCATCTCCTGGAGGATGGTAGAGGGGTATATGGGTGGGAGAGGGTGTCTGGTTAACACGGTAAGTAACTGGGGTGTTAATCTCAACATGTAGCTATTGGTCCAACAGTAAAACGTCAGGATTTTTTGAAATGCCTTCCCTGAGTTCTACAGATTTCTTTAGCAAAGCAGTTTCCAAGCTTTTCTTTCATTTCTCTTCAGTGCTTTTCTTGGCATACTTAACTCTACTAACCCTGCTAGGTTCTGCACAAGCACACAGTTGAGCTGAATGCAGCACGTCAGTGGGACAGCTGTAACTTCCTAAAAGTTGTTTTACCCAGTTGCCCACCCACTGGACAGGAGCAGCCTTTTGCTTAGGAAACACAGCTGTAGCGTGTCCCATCTATGCGAGTAGAAACTGTGGCTCATTCCAGCTGTAAAGGCTCTGGATATAAAATGTGAACAACTGAGTTTGTCATTTTAGAGAAGACATAGAGAAAGTTTTACCTTGCTAGTCTTCTAAAAATTGAAAAAAAAAAAATGTCTGAGCTGGAGTTGTGTCCTCTTAGGACCATTTTTTTTTTCTAGGAAAAGAAATCCAATTCTCACCCAATTTGAAAATGAGATAAATCCTCTAAGATAAACTTTGATAAATTATCTATGGTATATACTGGTTAGGAGCCTAAAAGAGACTGTCCAAGCTACAGGGCATGTTACAGAATTAATTCTTTAAGGTGAAGACTTCGATGTCTATCTAGCAGTTTCAGTGCAGTATGGACATTTGTTTGAAGTCTTAATGGGGAACTTTTAATAACCACCAAATTCAAAATTGTATGTCATTTTTTAAAGCAGAATTGAATAGAAATAATCATGGGGAGATTCTATAACATATAACAAAGCTATAACATTGTATTACTGTATTTTTTTCCAGAAAGGTTGTATTTTAAATTGTGTATGGAAACCACTGACTATTTCTGGTTCTAAAGTAAGAAGCCACAATACGAGCATACTCAGGGTATGAAAACAAGTGCTCAAACATGTATTTTTGGAACAATTTGTCAGGCAATAGTGATGCTACTTGCAGTATTTTTCAATTAAAAAAAGATGCAGCAAAATTTCCGAGCCTCTGCATTGAATTTTGGCAGTCCAGAGTTGTGTGCAGATGTGATACTTACTGGTGGTAGAATAAGAAACTCTGAGATTTCCTAATGGAGAGAAATGCAGTTCTCATTCCTCTTCTCTCAAGTGAACTGCTTTGTTGTTGTCAGGGAAGTGAACTTAATACTCTTGAAACTATTAGGTGTGATGCAGGAACAACAAACCCTTAAAAGGGAGTTTTAAACCCTTTAAAAAAGCTTATTTTTAAAGTAAGTTTTGTTGAATTCATGTAGCTTGACAAGATCTCAGCACCCCATTATTAATTTATAATTATATGTATGGCAGGCAACCCAAAGTTATCTTGACGAATGTCCTGAGGACGAAAATAGGACGAAAATACGCACAGGTGCAACCCAAAACTGATGCTAATTTTTCTGATGCTGACAAGTTGCAGTCCAATCAACTGCCTTCATCATCTGTTGCCAGCCTAAAGATATGGCAAATTTTAAATCCTACTCTCCAAAGCCTTTTTCTGTCTAAAAGGTATGTTGCTCAATGCTTTTTGCTTCCTGTCACTAAAAATATTTTTTCTTGCTGTTATTTTGCATGAGAAACTGTTCTTTGTTGTACCAAAGTTGTCTTGTCTCATTCATGAATATTATTCTCATGCCATCTGACTTGGCTGGATTCCCTTGCACATGGTTTCTTTTGCTGATAATTGAGAGAGATGGTGGCAGGCACAGGGTAATAGGATTTCTGAGCAGTTGGTTTCTAGATGGTGCTTTGTTGGTGAGACCAATTTGTTCTCATTCAACTGTTGGACTCTCAAAATGCCCATTTCTTTTTCTTGTGAAGAGCATGCTTGCAGGTAATGGCCTGCTGTTCTCTGACAAGGTATTAAAGTATATTCACTGTTATGGTCTGTGACTAGGCACAAAAACCTGAGAGGAGGCCTAAAAGGTCAGAAGAAAGGCCAGGCTTATCAAGTCATGTATTTTCCCCTTTCCTACTCCCTGTCAGGCAGTGCTTAGTTGGAGATACCTAGGATGGAGATAAGAAACAGGGCATAGGTAGAGTGAGTGATTTTTTTTTTTTAATTTTTTTTTCTTCTCCCTAATGTTTCTTCCTAGCTGTTGACAGTAGAGATTTTAGGGGCTTCCATTACAGAATCACAGAATGGTTGAGGTTGCAATGGTCCTCGAGAGATCATCTAGTCCAACCCCCCTGCTCCAGCAGGGACACCCAGAGCACAGGGCACAGGGTGGCATCCAGGTGACTTTGGAAGATCTCCAGAGAAGACGACTCCACAGCCTCTCTGGGCAGCCTGTGCCAGGGCTCTGCCACTGTCACGGTGAAGAAGTTCCTCCTCACATGGAGATGGAGCTGCCTGTGTTGTCTCTCATAGCTGGAGACTATGTCCCAGAGAACTGTGTTCTGCATTAGGCTCGCCTCCTAAGTCCTAGCCCCGTCGCAGGTCCCCTGCGAACCTCGGCTGTAGCTTACCCCCATGTAGTCCCTCCCTGAAAAGAAAATCCACCTCTCGGTGCAGCAGGAGGTGCAGGTGCTCCCAGACATCCCACGCTGCTGGGCTGCACTTCAAATATGAGCAAGAGGGACCTCTAGCAGATATCCAGAAGGCAGCATGTTCCAGGCAGATTCCAGGAAGGCCATGGCATGCACCAGAATCCAGCCTGAATTGCAAACGAAAGGGTAGAATTTAAAGTCCCCTTTGAGAAAGAGGGAAGTAAGTGAAGGGCTTTCCCAGCAAGCTGGCTGTGCTTGCTTTGTGTCAGATGTGCTGTGCTGCTCTCATGCTTCACTGTTCAAGCAGTCACATTTTCATATTTTGTTTATTCCTAATGCTTGTCCTTTCTAACACCTGCAGATGTTCTTCTGGGCCTTGACATTGCTGTATTCCCCCTACTCTGGCAACTGAGAGGGAAGAAACAAAAACTATTACTAAATTTGTGTGTGCTACTTTCTACCTGTTAACCAAGTGCTTGAGGAAATCCAATGTGTTTTACTGGAGGCTTCTTGTTCATAGGAAAATAAAGATTTCCTTGCTCCCTAAGTCTTTGTATGTTATGATGTTGCAGGGGCTTGTGATAAGGATTTACCTGTAGTAAAATAGTGTTAAGATGATATGTTAGTGGGAATGCACTGTGCATAGTATCTGTTTATGATGAAATGATGCATCTAGCCTTAAACAAGCATTTTCCCTGTTTTCTTGCTACTTATTGCATTCATCTGCTTACCTGGGATTTTAAGCTCCTGTGTGGAGGACTTTTTTTTT
>VZSG01000510.1:216666-227487 GCA_013398315.1 Nothoprocta pentlandii | reverse complement strand
GCCTTAAACAAGCATTTTCCCTGTTTTCTTGCTACACAGAGCATAAATCTGCTTACCTGGGATTTTAAGCTCCTGTGTGGAGGACTTTTTTTTTTTTTTTTTTTTCTTTTTTTTTTTTTTTTTGGCTGTACCTGATGTTGCTACATTGCTGTTCCTTTTCTAGAAGGAGTGTCCATTCCTAATGAAAGAGTGGTTTTGGTCTATATAAGTGGCTGTTTCAAGTATACTTCAGTTGGCTTTGTGTCTAGAACCAAAATTCTGCTCTCCTGTTGCTGTTTTTTTTTGTGTGTGTGTGTCTTCTAGCACTGTTTTAAATAATGTCTTTAAAATCTCCCAAAATTTAAAATCCCCCATATGTGATGATTCATTTCTTCTTCATTCATCCCTCGCTGCTCACAAGCACATCTGCAGAGTGCTGCTCTTTGAGAGATTGCTTTGTCACTGCTTAGAATCTAGTTTTCCTCTCTTCTTCCTGTATTTTTCTTGACTGAGCATCACAGCAAAACTTGACATGCAAAATTAGTAAGAACAATGGTTAGAATTATATAATCCTCATCTTAGTCGAAGGTGGCTGTTTGAATTCAGAGTAAACTGTTGGTCTTTCTCCTCATCTTCAGTGACCTTCTCTTTGCTTAAAAGCAAAGTATCCACACAGATAAATAGCATGAGATTTTGGGAGAGGAATAATGTCTAATGACAAAAAGTATTAGGAACACAGAGGGCACTCCAGACCTTTTGGACAAGCGTGGAACTAGTTCTATATTAACTGAGATGAAATGAAGTCTGTGTATTCTCTAGTTCCGTTTGTCTTTCTGGGCAAAATAGGGTCTTGCTCCGTTTCCGTAGCCGGTGTGCTGAGCTTGCTTGAGATGTGAGTTCATTCAGCAAGGGTTAATTTTCTGTTTCTGTGATATGCTTTTCTGATATTAACTGTTGGACCTTTTTGCTAGGGTCTGGTATTAGCAGAAACAGGCAAAAGGAGTGTTGTTCCACCACCCAGACCCTCCACAGTGACCAGCACATAAATACATGTAACAGATTGCAGAGAAAGTGGAGAAATTTGGAAATATCTTTTAAAAAACAAAACAACAAATTGCTTTGGTCTTGTTTATCTCCCTATAGCTACTGTCTGTGCACAGAGTATTATTGGCACTGACTATTTTGGGGTCTGTTCTTTTGGAGTAGAATAAAAGTCCCCACCTTAACCTTAATATGTCTCCCCCTATAGTATGTGTGTATACATATATAGGTACTCACATTCAAACCTGTTTTGTACTGTGGAAATCTCAGGTTAAACAAAGAACTGTGAGTGATGGGAACAGAGAGTGATATCAGGGAACTTTGTCTACTGGCTAAAACTTCCTGCAGGTTCCCTGTCTCCTTTCTCCCCGTGGATATTATTCCCTGTTCACTCCAACCCACTGTAAAATGCCTTTACTCAAATCACCACTGACCTCTCAGTATGACAAGTATTAGGTTCATCTTAAAGAAACTTAGGGGTTTTGTGTGTGTGTGTGTTTGCTTCATACTGGTTCTTATTGGTTGTTGAGAACAGTCTGTACCTCTGTAGCTTTGTAGGTGAGGTGTGCACTAGTAAGGCGGTGCATGTTAAGCTGAGTTGCCTTGGTGGAGATTAGAAATAAAACATGCAGAGGGTGTCTGTGGGCTGTGTTCAGAGTGCAGCTGCAACATTCCTGTTGACGTGTCTGGATTGTGACATTGATGTGAAATGCTAAGAAGCACTTAATGTTGTTGTGTTTTTTATAATCAGATCAATGTAGTTATGCATGCAAATATATTTGAGATGCATATAGTTCCCAAAACCTTGGGTAAGGCTATTCCAGAACTAGAACTGTCCAATCTCTAAGGGCTCTATCTTGTTCAGTGCACCAAGTGAATAATACTGCTCATAGAATAATTTTGCTTTATATGGCTTTGTGTCTCTCATGATTTGAGAGAATTATTATTTTTTTTATGGTATTTACCTAGTGTTTATTACTGTAGTAGCTGAGCACTTTGGAAAACTTTATTATATTTCTCACACAACTCCCCAAAAGCAGTGATGCTCCAACTAACAGATGTGGCACTGAAAAACGAGCATCTGTTTCAAACATCTAAATCAAGGGGTGAGGAAGCTCCTTTTCCCAGCGTGGGTGGCGTTCTTGAGAGGCCCGAGCTCGGCCAGCGGTGCCTTTGCAGTCATTATGTAGCACATGGTAAACTGGCCTGCGAGATTGTACATTGACCCTTACCTAAAATGATGAAAGCAAAATCACTGGGGCTTAAGTGAGGCGACAAAAAGGAGTGGAGAAGATTTTCCAGAGCAGCGTTATGCAATTTTATTTGTAAAATATTCCTTTATTTTCTTGTTTTCTTCAAACTGCCACAGCAAATGAAGCTGACACCGTGCAGGTTGGGTTCTTTTTATCAGTGTAGAGCTGCTCAGAAGTCTTGTGCACTGAATGTAGTTAAATTCCTGTGTGAGAATATCACGTGACCACATAATTAAGTGTGGTATCTTGGTGCGTACACTTGAAACCAAAGTACTTGTAGACTTTTGTTGCCTGTAATTAACCTTTAGAGAAATCAAAAGAGTGTGTGTGCAGGGTCAGACCTCAAATGTAAATATATCATAGTGTTCAGTCTATCAGTACCACAGAGTATATTCATTTTTTTCTTTGTTACATTTAAAACAACAAAGTAGGAAAAATAGAGAAAAATATGTTTTTATTGCATGTCCTTTTTTTGAATGAATCTACCAGCTCAGCTGATACCTTGTAGTTTTCCTTTCTGTAGTCCTCTTCTTCTTTCTCTTCCATCCCCATTTACATGGTTGTTGTTTGGTTGGTTTGTTCCCCCCAGCTCCTCCTCAAGTTACTGTTTCAGGCTGCTTTGTTCAGGAAATCACACTTCAAATCTCTCATTATTTAACACAGTGACTTTTCCTAGCAGTTTAAATCTAGACTCTAAATACCCTGTGTTGTGTTATTCCCACCACTTAGATGGGGAAAGCAAAGACAGAACCAACTGGCTGTCATTCTCCCTCTTTCTTCTTCATGTTACGTGTTCCTGTCACATTTAAGCTTTACAGCAAAATAGTATTTCAGTATCTGAAAAGTGTTGCATTTTCAATAGTATTTCTAGCATGTCTCATTTTCATCCTTTGCATCTTTTAGAAGCATCTGTTGTATTAATAACATCAGAGTATCTAACTGACTATTTCCATAATGAGCTGAATTAGCCTGCACTTCATTAACATAAGCCTCACCTGTTCAAGAGAGAGGCAGCAGTTTGTGTCTCTTTCTTTTTCCTGGGATTTTCATTCAGTATTCTTTCAGAATAAAAGATAAGTCATAGTTAATGTTCTTTGCAGGAATGAGCATTGCCTGAGAAAGACAGACGATGGCCTGTGTAAATTGATCGAGCCTTCTAAGGAATCAGAAAGCAATAATTTTGTCGTCACTTTTAG
Organism: Nothoprocta pentlandii; assembly: GCA_013398315.1. Classification (NCBI taxonomy): domain Eukaryota; kingdom Metazoa; phylum Chordata; class Aves; order Tinamiformes; family Tinamidae; genus Nothoprocta; species Nothoprocta pentlandii. Next base: position 224,018 of record VZSG01000510.1, on the reverse strand, counting down.
GAAACGTGAGCTACAGAAGAAAGGTTTGTAGTGAGCAACAATCTAGTGTTTTGCAATAAAAGTTTTTTTGGGGATGGAAATGTTTAATTATAAGAAGAGCAAGAAAAAAGAGTAATAGAAGATGCTGCAGACAGGATGTATGTTTCTGTAAAATGCAGTATTTGCAGATACAGGAAAATATATCAAACGTCTAAAGCTGTGCTTTAAAATCATAATAAAGCCATGAGGACTCAGGTATATGAATGAAAGGAGGTTGAAATAAGCTTCACTATGTCATTACTGTAATGCTCCTTTACAAAAAGAATGGAATATATTAGAATACTCAAATGGTTTGGGAAGCCTTCTACAATGCTCATGCTAAAAAACAATATTCTTATTTGCTCCTGAAAAATGAGCTCTATGCTGACCCTCTAGAGGTGAAGGTGGATGAACCATCTTTCTAAGATTGTTTAGCAATATTTGCAGATTAAAAGAAGTTGTGGAGAATTGGGTCTAGCAGAAGTTACGGGAGGGACTGTGGAATACAGAATGTTAGTTGTTATTTAGGAGCTATGAACTTGTTTATACTCCTATATTAAATATTTTTACAGCAGTTATCTTTACCTAACTGTTTTAGATAATATACTCTGACAAGCTCACACAATTTAACAAAGGCAGAAATCTCACTTGTGGAAGTTGTCTCGAATGCATTTTATTTAGACTAATCAGTTAATGAATACAAAGGTTTTCTGAGGTTAATCTATTTAACTTTGTTCATTTTCCCTTTGCTTTTCTTTCTTTTTTCATGTTTTGACATAGAAAACAAGAACTGTGTGGAGGAAGAGGGTAAGAGGAACAAAAACATGAATTCTGTTGGTTGGAAGGGATCAGACTCCGCTGATTCTGAGAAAAGGAAAAGAAGACTTAGTGATGACCATAATGCCCACATTCCAGAAAAATCGCTTTTACCACCTGTAAGTTATCCTTAATTTTGATGCATGTGGACACATATGCACACACACTTTCTTACTTCAGCAGCAGTAGCAACATCCAAAGTGCAGGAACTGTAGTGGTAACCAGGTTGTCTAGGGATACCTTTATACCTGTTGCAGCAGGGGAGAGCAACATTGAGGTGGGAAGTGGGGTGGACATGTGTGCTGCTTTCCCCTGCATGGGAATATGCCTGTTGTAGCAGGAAGGCAGGGAGAGGTGAATGTCCATGGCCTTTCAGACAGGAGCATGGAACAAATTGTTTAGGAAATACAACACCAGGCTGCAGAATGAATGTTTCTTTCAGAGATGGTGTGAAACTGATTTAGGGACATTCAAACAAAAATTAAGTGTATATGGGGATTTTAAATCTGGAAGAGGGTATCTTCTTCCCTCCTCTTCAGCCTATCATACTGTCTCCAAAAGTGTTAGTCTGATCTGTCGCTAGGGTTTTGGTGAGGAAGAAAAAAGAGAGAATTAGTTAAGACGAGATTTTTATTCAAGCGTTTGAATATGAGAAAGGTGTATGTGTTAACTTTTTTCTAAAAACCTGCCGGTGTAGGTGGTAGGTACAGAGTCCTGTTCACCTGGTGGACAAAGCCTTACATTTACAGAGTAAAGATAATTGCCAGTTCCTTGTTTTTCAAGGTCAGACTTCAAAGGAGCTTCTGAAAGACAGATACAGTTTCATACTCAGTTTGAACAGGGAACATATTATGCTTTTAAAAGTTCTTCCTCTTACCTTTGTGTAATAACCTCTGAGATAGTGAGAGGAATGACTCTGACTTTGAGCTATATAACACAGCTGCATTAAGCACTAACTATTTTATCTAGTACATCACAAAGCCTCAGCGATCGCTGATCTGAACTATCATAAGAAGGTCAAGAAATAAACATATGCCCAGTTTCTGATTTCTGTCTTCTAGAAGGAGCAAAGATTGAGTTCAGCTCGGTCTCCTGGCTGCAGAAACCTCCGTGAGGATGAGCAAGGTCACGGGACTAACCTGGAGCAGGAGCCCGTTCCCCAGCTGCTAGAGACGGGTCGTAAAGACGCTTCCACCCAGAGCCATTTCAGCTCTGCTCGCGGCTGCGCAGAGGTGCCCGGCGCAGAGTCCCCTCCCAGAAACTTGTTGGAGAAGCAGCTTCCTGCCAGTGCCAGGGCCGCGGATTCCCCAGGAGTCAGCGCCCTCGGGGAGCGCAGGGGGGACCCGGCGCGGCGCCCGGGCGGGCTGCGGAGCAGAAGCTGCAGGGGTAATCGGCCACTTGTTTCACTTGAGCCAAGTATGTACTGGGCGAGGGCTGCCGACAATTACCCCGGGAGTGTGGTTTTCCCAGGCAGAGAGGGAAAACGGGAGAACTGTTTGAAACGTATGGAACAGGAGGTTGATGACAAAGAACATATGGCTTGTAGCACGTTGTGCAGTGCTCGCTATAATGAGGATAGAGGGTCCTGTCCTCCAGATGCAGCATGAACAGAAGGATTTTCCAGTTCCAGTTTGAACTCTGCAGCTGACTTTAGTGACTTTGGCAATGTAAGTTTGTATCTTTAATGATATTGAGAGAAGTATAAGCTCTTTCTGAAGCCACAACTTACCTGCCTCCCACTCACCCAAATAAAACTTCGAGAACCTTGGCTGTAGAGAAGTTAGGAAGCAGTGCTGTTTGTTATAGCCACGGGCCAGGTGGGGCGATGTTCTTTGTACTAAAGGAGAGAGCACTCTTTGCTCATCTGAAATGTGCAATGTACAAAATATTCTCAAGCCTGCATCTTGTAGTATATGTATACATTTTGTTGTTTTGTTTTGCTCTTTAGTTATCCTTTCCAGTGATGATGAGGATGACTCTTCTGAACCAAAATGCACAGAGCCACTGCAGGATGATATAACTGATAATCAAGAAATAGACCACGAGTCTGATTTACTTTTCTCAAAAATGCTATTGGAAGACAGGGTGGAAAGTCACACAGAGCAGGTAGTGTAATTTTGGCCTGTGAGTTGTTATGCCAGTTCTTTAATTATTAGTACAATACATGTTAGAACACGAGCGAAACACTTAGAGCAGATATGATCAGTCCTAGCAGCAAGCAGTAGCTGTAGTAATTTATTTCAGAGGGCATTCTGGACAGTCTTCAGAGAAAACTTCTGCTTGTGATGTTTGAATGGTTTTATAACTTATTATGTATTTTATATTTCAAAAATAAACATTTTGAAAGTATTTTATAATCCAAAACAGGAAAGGTTAAATAGTAACCTGCACTAGAACTGGACAGGATGGAGATAGTTCGTTCTCTCTCTCTTTTTTTTTTTTTTTTTTTTTTTTTTTTTTTTTTTTTTTTTTTTTTTTTTTTTTTTTCCCCCCCCCCCACACACTTTTTTTGCTGTTCATTGAAATTTAAGCTGGTAGTTTTTTCTTGTCATCTAGTTTTCTCTTGTGTAGTTCAGTGCACAGAGAAACTTAAGGGTCTTTGTGAATAGCAGAAAGGGATAGGGCAAAATTGTTTCCTTTCATGAGTATCAATATAATTTGAACCTAAAACTATCTGTAAAGGTTGTTGCCCCATTTTGGACTTTGTGAGCCTTGTGTTGCTATATTTGACCTGGATTTTGGTTATCTCTAGTTCCAAACCATGTCAAAAGAGCCACGGCTGCCTCTTCCCAATACACTGCTGTAAAGTAGGCATCCTGTGCCTTTAATATCAAAAGGGAGGATTTTTTCCCTTGCTCTGTTTGTTTTCACGTGGGTTTAGATTGCTAAAGAGCACAGGTTAAGTGTTGGCAGTATGGAGTGCAGACTGGGAACAAGGTAGTGTTCAGCCCTTGAGAAGTGGATAACCTACAGCTTTCACCATGGAAGTTTTTACATTTAAGTTAAATATGGGAGTAAATTCTTACAAGAAATTTACGAGAAAATTCCTAAGATTACCGGAGGGAAATGTTTCATTCAAAGCCCTGTAATAAAAAGAGCTGTTTTGTTTTACAGATTTTGATGGAGTCAAATGAAACTAAATGTCCTGTCACGTTACCTTCTGATAGCATACCTAGTGAAGAGAAAAAAAGAGCATTGGAGATTGCTTTTGCTGGTTTATACATTGGAAAGTTTAAATGGTCACCAACAGGTCATGCTAGGGTAAGTTGTGTTACTATGGTGCCACTATGAGATTATTTAGAAATGAGTTAGAGGAATTCTTGTGCAGTAGTGAAAACATCACATAGAGATCTCCTAAATGTGCCAAAATCATTTGAAGCAGGGGTAGAAATATCTTTTAGAATAATTCTTAGGTTTTTAAGTGTTTTTATAGAACATTTTATCTTGGAAAAAATGACTATTTTTGTGCTTAGTGTGGTAAAATAAGTTTTCAACAAACACGACAAACTTCAGCCAAAATGACAAAAAACCCACTTTATTTAGTTAAGTCTTTCTTTTAACACAGTGTCAGTGTAAGCACTAACTTTAAGGGTTTTTAATTCACAAATTTAGCAAGATAACATTCCAATATATGCTTAACTAGTCTCCTTAGCTCAAGCAATGCAGCTGGCAGTCTTTATCCTGGGAGGCTGAACAAACAGGCTCCTCCGCTCTGTTTTGCCATCTGAGCATTCGACATTTCCCTTCTCAAGGAGTCTGCAGGCAGCTCTATGCAGTTTGCTTCTTTCTCAGTGCTGAACCTCTGTGCAAGTCAGCTTGCTGTCAGTTAGGTTCTTTAGTGGGGACTGAGGAGTGCTGGGTGAGTGAAATAGTGTCGATTACGCTATTAAATTAGCCATTTCATTTTTCAGTTTGTTTAGCTGGAGGTTGATCATTAAGAATTCTTACTTGGTTTGTTTTGATCAATTTGTAAAAAGCAAGCTAATTGTTTTTAACTTTATTTCAGTTTACAACCAAGCATATTACGATCCCTTTTCAAGGTAAGAATTTTGTTTCTTTGTCTTTCTCTTAACCTTACAAATACAGTATGAAAATGGTCTGTGTATGTTGCTATCTTGAATATTTTATTTTTTTATTTTATTTGCTCTGACAAAGACATTGAAGCCTTTTTAAAATATAAATTTATCAAAAAATAAAACTTGGTGTCTAGTATGTAAATATTAATAGTTTAACCACTTCTTACACTTTTAGGGTGAGCTTATTTTAAGGACTTTGCAATTACAATTTTGCATATTTAAGTGATAAATTTTGATAAATATGACTTTTGTATCTGAGATGAAATATCGGTCTCTTGAGATCAGAGGTTTAGGCCCTCTGATATTTTAAATGAAAATGTGCAAGCTGCCTAAGCCAAGAAGAATGTAACTGTAGATTTGCAGTTTTCCAAAGGTAACATGTGATAATGTTTGGGAGTAATTCTGAATTGAATGCCTATTTCATTCCATCAATCCATCTGTCATGACTTAGAATTATTCTTTTTTGTACATATGTAGGAATTAACTGAGATTATTCTGAGCAAAAATATGATTTTTTCATGAAGGATTATCTACTTATGTTTATCTTGTGATGATACAACTTGATAACTATGTTTTATATTGTTTGGAAAGAGTGATTTTAAATATTAAGTTCTAAGAGTATTCAGTATAATGGCAGGAATAAAATCACAGTAGTTTTAATATACTTTGATCATACTTGCACGCTAATAATTATGTAGTATGCCTTTATAATTATCTAAGACTGTCTAAGGCTTGTTTATTTTAAATCCTGTTTTCTACAGTGGCTCTTAATAAGAATATTAAGCTGACAGTGGATACTCTGGATCTGAGAAGGTTTGGTCTGTGGAAAAGTGACGGTGGCTCTTCAAGGACGATCATTTTCCTTTGGTTGTCTGCTGATTGTGTAGAAAAGATTGAAACACAGCTGGGAAAATCTGTTTTCTGCAAGTCATGTGAGTAATCACTTTTCCTAAGCATGCTGAAAAGGATGTAGTATATAGGGTTATTTTTAAAGGGTTATTTTGTACTTTTTGTACTTGCACTTCTGAATATTGAGGAAAGCTTACTTCTTTTATATAAAAAAGGCCTTTTTTTAAAATGCCTTTCAAAAAAAAAGCCTTTTTTGAAAAAACAAAATTGATCAGCCTTTATTTTATTTTTTTCTTTTAAATACCTTTCTCTTCTTTTCTTTGGCAGAAGAGCATAATGTGATTCAAAAAAACTGCCATTTACTGGATTTACTTTTTTTTCCCTCGAGCGAAGCTGTGGACCTGAATATAACTTTTGCTCACGCATTCAAAGGCTAGCACAATCCCACAGTATTTTTACATTAGCAAAATGTTTACTACCAAATGCCCTCTACTTGTAGTTATGATGTCAGAATTGGCTTGGTGAAATTTGTTTCAACCTACACTCACCAAACTTGTGGGAGGAAAAAAAAAGTTAACTTTTTCCCAAGGAACAAGAGCTGTTTAAAGACTGAAATGAGTGTCAGCAGTGAGCTTCCTTTGCTTTCCTAGATCTATGTTTGTCAAGTTATTAGTGGTTTTTCTAGACAACGTTCTCAGTCAAAAGAGTGGAAGTCAAGTCTGAAGCTGCAGAATATCTTAAGATTAGGTTTATTTACTTTGATTACACTCTTGGCCTATGGGAAACCTCCAGGAGTTGCTATTAAATTTCTATGCTTAAGCTCTTTATGCTTTTTGAATATGCATAGTAATGTAAATCTTCTAAAGTGTTCACAGAGACTTGTTGAAACAAATCGGAATGGTAGTTTTACAGTTTATGTAAAAAGTTTTCTATGGTTCTGTTCTGCCTTCTTAGTGTGCTAATGCTCTTTCCTCTTTTATTTATTTATTTATTTTTATTCCTTTCAGCCAAATCTAGTGAATTTGTTTTTCTTGAACTGTCCCAGCCACTTGCAGAGTGGGAAGAAGTTAAACTGACTGAGTTAATTACAGATGTGAGCAAGAAGAACAGAGCACCAGATCTCTCCGAGGCTTTGTCTTTGAAGCAAGCCTTCCCTTTGTTCAAAGATCTTTCTGCTGAAGAGAGCTCTTTTATGAATTGCAATAAGAATCTACTTAGGCAATGTATGCCCAAAGACAATACCTCCAGTGTGCATGAGCCTGCATTTCAGGTTAGTGAGTAGTTGTTGCTTGCCATCTTTTGGAATTCACGAGTTACAGTAAATTTTAGATTAGCCAGATGCCCAGAATAAATTCTTTCTTTATCTGTGGCTAAAAGAAACGGTCACATTTGTGATTTATCCCTTACAGTGTGGCATGGCTGAACAGCAAAATGCTAGACTTAACAGTAAAGTGCCCATGGAAAGATGGTACAGAGGTGTTCTCAGCACTGGCAAGTGGAAAATAATGGATTTTTGGTTGATTGCACCTCTCATGGTGTATCTAGGGTGGCAAGCTGAGAGTAAATGAATGTAGGGGTGATGGAAGCTTGTTT